>JAJHZJ010001046.1:600000-797863 GCA_023548195.1 Bettongia penicillata ogilbyi
TGACAAAAAACAATGTGATTAAAGGGTGTGAAGGGATTGTAATAGGAGAAGAGAAAAGGAGGAGGTAGGAAAAAGTAAATTACATCATAGGAAGAGGCACAAAAACATATTATAATAGAGAAAAAGAGATGAGGGAGGTGTTTAAGATTTACTCTCATCAGTTCCAGACACTGCCATTGCTGTCTGTCACCAGTGCCTCTGGCTCTCGCTGCTGCCCTCTCCACCTCCTCATCCTAGACCTCTACTGTGCTCACTCTCTCATTCTTCTGCTCACTTCTCCATACGGGTGTCCACTGCAGATGGATCTGGTCGGTGTCTCCAATCCTAAGGCCAGGCCAGGGTCAGCTTGGGAGACAAATACGTGTCCTTGGGACACCCCTCAAAAGACAATATCATGTTCATTGACTGATGTAATGAGTGAACAATTAGCTAGAGAGCTACAATTAGCTAAAGAGCTACAATTAGAAGATGAAGTCACTGCTTTTCCAGAAGCTGTCACTGTTGCTGAAGGACCATTTGTTACTGGAGAAAATATTGATACTTCTAGCGATCTAATGCTGGCTCAGATGTTGCAAATGGAGTTTGGCAGAGAATATGATGCCCAACTTCGGCATGAAGAAAAGGAATTCAGTGGAGATAGCCAAATTTCCCTTTCCTTTGAAAATTATCAAATGGTGCATCCTTATGAAAACAGTGACAGCTCTGAAAATGAAGTTGACCGGCAAGATTCTCGCCATGATCCCTACAGAGCAGCTAAGTAGAAAAATCTTTTGACAAAATGCAACACCCATTCCTATTGAAAACACTGGAGGGTGAAGCCTTCCTTAAAATAACAAATAGTATTTACTTAAAACCATCAGCAAACATTATATATAATAGGGACAAACTAGATATGTTTCTGATTAAGATCAGGGGTGAATGTCCATTATCAACAGTTATTCAATATGGTACTAGAAATATTAACTTCAGAAACAGGAGAAGAGAAAGAAATGGAAGGAATTAGAATAAGCTAAGAAGAAAGCAAGTTATCATTCTTTGCAGATGACATGATGATATATTTAGAGAATCTGAGAGAATCAAATAAAAAGCTACTTGAAATAATAAACAAATTTGACAAGTCTGATGGATACAAAAGGAACTCATATTAAACATTTGTATTTCTATATAATACTAACAAAGTCAAACAACAAGAAATAGAAAGAGAAATCCCATTTAAAGTTTTGGTAGATACAATAAAATATTTGGAAGTCTCACTGCCAAAACAGACCTGGGGACTCTAAGAACACAATTATAAAACACTTTTTGGACAAATAATGTCAGATCTAAGTAACTGGAAAAAAACATCAGTTGCTCTTGGGTAGGTTGAGCTAATATAATGTAAATGACAATTCTACCTAAAATAATTTGCTTATCCAGTGCCAAATTAATCAAAGAACCAGAAAATTACTTCTTACAGCTAGAAAAAATAATATTAAAATTCATCTGGAAGAACAAAATATCCAGAATATCAAGGAAATTCATGAAAAGAAATGCTTGGTTAAGATAACCAAGTCATGCTAGACCTCAAATTGTATAGTAAAGTAGTAATCTTCAAAACAATTTTGTGCTGGCTAAGAAATAGAGGAGTAGAGGGGTGGAGCTAAGATGGTAAAGTAGAAAGGCAGACCTGTAGAAACTCCCCCACATAGCCTGAAAAATACCTGCAAAATGACTCTAAACAAATTCTAGAGCAGCAGAAACCACAAAACGACGCAGTGAAAGAGGTTTCCAGTCCAAGACAGCCTGGAAGGCTGACAAGAAAGGTCCACACCAGGTGTGGAATGGAGCACAGCCCAGCATGGGCCCCCCAACACAGCAGAGACAGGACCCGGAAACAGGCTTCAGGACACTACTGGAAGCAACAGTTCCCAGATTGCTCAACCTACAAACACCACAGACAGCCTCAAAAGTCAGTGGGAGGGCTCCTTCACCCAGGAGAGGGGAGCATGGTTTGGACTACTGGCAGCAGCCACTGCAGCAGCAGCATCAATTTTTTGAGCCCTCGACATAAAGCCCCTGGGGGAACTGAGTGGCTGATGTGAATTTCAGCCCTGAGCTTGTCCCTGGGCCCTCCAGCTAAAGCCCTTGGGGGGAATTGAACCATTGATCTGAATCTCAGCCTTGAGACTGTCCCTGCAGTGAGGAACCGTGCTGGTCTAGTGGAGCTGGAGGCACTTGTGGAGAGGGAATTCTCCTCAGATTCTGGTTTTTTGTTGCTCCCAGACCAGTGATCAGACTGGGAGAGGAGTAAACTCCTCTCCCTTGATTCTTTTCCTTCCACCTTGGAGGAATTGAGAACTTACAGGCCCAAGAGTATACCCTCCTCTTGACAAAGGACTCAAAAGTGAAGTAACTGGCTCAAAAAGGGGAAAAAGTAAGACTATAGAAAGTTACTTTCTTTGTGAACAGGTATTTTCTTCCATCTTTTCAGATGAGAAATAACAATGCATAAAATCACAGGAAATCAAAACTTCTGCATCCAAAACCACCAAAATAAATGTGCAGTGGTCTCAAGCAATGGAAGAGCTCAAAAAGGATTTTGAAAATCAATAAGAGATGTGAAAGAAAAATTCAGAAGAAAAATGAGGATGCAAGAAAATAATGAAAAGCGAGTCAACAACTTGCTAAAGGAGACCCCAAAAAATACTGAAGAAAATAACTCCTTTAAAAATAAGCTAACACCCCTGCTCCTGAGTGGACTATGCCCTCCAAGTTTGGAAGGGCCTGAATAAGATGACATCAGACAGAGACAGCTTTTCCAAGACCTACATGAAGATTTAGTTTTTCATATCATTGTTGGTCTACAAGTGAAGCCTTCAGCTTGCCTTTGACCAAAAGGAGGGAATGATAATATTGAATATAAATTTTAGACTTTAATAAGGGCAAAAAGTTTGAATTAAGAAGAGCCTGGACCTAATAGTCTCCTTTGTTTAGAGGATGCCTTTTGTCAAGCAAATGGGACTTCTTTATCAGACCCTTCTTCCAGCATCCTAGTGAAAAACACAGACACCTTGGGTTGTGAATAAACTACTTCAACGGCCTGCTTGGGACAGGATGTCTGGGTGATGGGATTTTGTTTTAAATCACAAAGGCATGCTATGAAAGGAAGATTCCCATAGCCTAGGATCATTAAGCCAATTGATGCCACTTCGTTTACAATGTGTTTATCTAAGAGAACTCCTTTCTCATGGCAAAATGTATATAAGCGAGAAGATTTCTGTACTGGGTAGCCAGAACATTTTCTAGCTCCATAATGCATTATGTTACTGTTTTCTTTAATAGGGAATTGTTTAATTAATTAAATCATAAAATGTAAAAAAATAAAAAGATAAAAATAGGCTAACAAAAGAGTTTCAAAAAGCCAATGAGGAGAAGAATGCTTTAAAAAATAGAATTAGTCAAAGGGAAAAGGAGGTTCTAAAGCTCACTGAAGAAAATAGTTGTTTAAAAATTTGAATGGAGCAGATGGAAACTAATAACTTTATGAGAAACCAAGAAATCACAATGCAAAACCAAAAGAATTAAAAAAATAGAAAATGATGTGAAATATCTCATTGGAAATACAACTGACCTGGAAAACAGATCCAGGAGAGACAGTTAAAAAATTGTGGGACTACCTGAAAGCCATGATCAAAAAAAGAGCATAGACATAATCTTTCATGAAATTATTAAGTAAAATTGTCCCTATATTCTAGAACCAGAGGGCAAAATAAATATTGAAAGAATCCACTGATCACCTCCTGAAAGAGAGAAAGGAGAAACTCTTAGAAATATTGTAGCCAAATTCCAGAGTTCTCAGGTGCAGGAGAAAATATTGCAAGCAATTAGAAAGAAACAATTCTAGTATTGTGGAAATACAAACAGAATAACACAAGATCAAGCATATTCTATGTTAAGGGATTGAAGGGCTTGGAATATGATATTCCAGAAGTCAAAGGAACTAGGATTAAAACCAGGAATCACCTACCCAGCAACACTGAGTATAATACTTCAGGGGAAAAGATGGTATTTCAATGAAATAGAGGACTTTCAAGCATTCTTGATGAAAAGACCAGAGCTGAAAAGAAACTTTGACTTTCAAACACAAGAATCAAGAGAAACATGAAAAAGTAAACAGGAAAGAGAGATCATAAGGGACTTTCTAATGTTGAATGGTTTACATTCCTACATGGAAAGATAATATTTGTAACTCTTGAGACTTTTCTCAGTATCTGGGTAGTTGGAGGCATTACACACACACACACACACACACACACACACATATGTAGACAGAGAGTACAGAGTGAGTTGAATAAGAAGGGATGATATCTAATAAAATAAAATTAAAGGATTAGAGAGGAATATATTGGGAGGAGAAAGGGAGAAATGGAATGAGAGAAATTGTCTCCCATAAAAGAGACCAGAAAAAGCTTTTACAATGGAGCAGAAAAGGGAGGGGGTGAGAGGGAAAAAGTGAAGCTTACTCTCTTCACATTTGACGTAAGGAGGGAATAACATGCTCACTGGATTTGGTATGAAAATCTATCTTACACTGGAGGAAAGTAGAGGAGAAAGGGACAAGTGGGGTGGGGGGATGACAGAAGGGAGAGCAAATAGAAGGAGGGAATAATTAGAAATAAACACTTTTGGAGAGGGACAAGCTTAAAAAAGAGAATAGAATTAGTGGGGGCAGGGTGGGATGGAGGGAAATAAAGGTAATGTTACACAGCATGACTATTATGGATGTCTTATGCAAAACCACCCATGTATAGCCTATATTGAATTGATTGCCTTCTTAGTGGGAATGGGTGGGGAGGAAGGGAGGGAGAGAAGTTGGAACTCAAAGTATTAGGAATTAATGTTGAAAATTGTTTCCACATACAACTGGGTAATAAGAAATACAGGTAATGGGGTATAGAAATATATCTTGCCCTACATTAAGATAGGGATAAGGGAAGGGAGGGGTATGATAGCAGGGAGGGCATATAAAGGGAAGGGGTAAGCAGAATACACAGTGTTGTGGGGTGGAGGCAGGGGAGAAATGGCAAGAAAAATTGGAACTCAAAATTTTGTGGAAATGAATGTTGAAAACTAAAAATAAATAAATAAATAAATATTGAAAAAAAAACGAAATAGAGGGATAGATCAGTGGAATAGTTTAGGTGCTCAAGACAATAATCAATGAATGTAGCAGTGTAACTGTTCATAAACTCAGCTTCTGGAATAGGAACTCACTATATGACAAAAAAAAGAAAAAAATTGCTGGGAAAACTGAATAATAGTGTGGCAGAAACTGGGCATAGAGCAATGTATGACACCGTACCCAAGAATAAAGTCTGAATGGGTTCATGATCTTGGTATAAAGGTTGATACAGCTCCAACTTCAGTAAACTGGCCTTCATTTGCCAATCTCGTTTCACTCAGTACTGCTATTTGGATGCAATACCTGTTGAGCTCTCTTGCAATGAGAGCAAGTGTTCTTTCAGATCTACTGGATTTTGTGTTGTCTACTAGTATGCACATGTTCTATGTGCCAATGGTGAGTAGAATTATCTTTGCAGATGTTTTTGTACATTTTTGTGCGTGTGTTTCAATTGCATAGTGTGAATAAGTTCACTTACCTTGGTAGTATACTTTACAGGAATATACACATTGACAATGAGGTTGATGCACTCATTGCCAGAGCTAGTTCAGTGTTTGGGAGGCTCCAAATAAAGGTTTGGGAGAGGAGGTATTAGACTGACTACCAAACAGAGCTGTTGTACTGACCTCATTGTTGTATACTTGTGAAACATAAATAGTCTATCAGTGCCATGTCAGAAAACTCAATCACTTCCATTTGAACTGTCTTAGGAAGATTCTGAGGATCACCTGGCATGATAAGGTACTGGACACTAAAGTCCTTGCTCAAGCTGAACTGCCAAGTATTCAAATTATGCTTCAGAGAGCGTAACTCCAATGAATTGGCTACGTTGTTCAAATACCAAATGTATGCTTGTGAAAAAGACTACGTTATGGAGAACTTGCATGGTGCAGGTGATCACATGGTGGCCAGAAGAAACTATACAAGGACACTCTCAAGGTCTCTCTCAAGGACTTTGGATTTAACTGTGTAACATGGGAGGCACTGGCATAGCGTGCCCACATAAGAAAAGGTGCTGTGCTCTTTGAGCAAAGCTGAATTGGGACAGCAAAAAGTAAACACAGAATGCCCAAATTTGGTATATTCACCCCAAATATTCATATGGACTATCTGTGCCCAACCTGTAGTAAAGCATTCTGAGCCCATATTGGTCTGATCAACCACAGTCAGACACACTGAAATTTCACTTTACAATGGTGATGTCAATTTAGTCCTCTTAGAAGATGAAGAACAACAACCAACCAACCATATGAATGTAATGTAATACAATTGTGCTACAAAAAATGACAAACAGTCGGACTTCAGAAAAATCTGAAAAAACTTACATGAATTAATGCTGAGTGAAATGAGCAGAATCAGAAGAATATAATACACAGTAACAGTCACATTGTGGGAGGACTGTTTGTGGTAGACTAAACCCTTCGCAGCAATGCAAGGATCTAAAACATTCCCAGAGGATTCTTGAGGCAAAATGCCATCCACCTTCAGAGAAAGAACTATGGAACTGGAATGCAGAATAAAGCAGACTATTTTCGCTTATGTTATGTACTGTTTTTTATCATGATTTCTCCCATTCATTTTAATTCTTCTGTGCAACATGACTAATGTGAAAATGTGTTTAATAAGAATGTATGTCTAGGACACATATAAGATTGCATGCTGTCTCAGGGAGGGAGGGAAAGAGGGAAGAAAATTTAAGACTTATGGAAGTGATTGTTGAAAACTGAAAACAGTTAAATTTTTAAAAAGTTAGATTTAATATTGAAATTCAACAAAGACAAATATGAAGTTTCCATTTGTACTAACAGAAATTAACTTCACATGGATATAATGAATGAGAGTCAATAAAAGCTCATGGAAAAATAACAGAGTTTTCAATAATTGTATATTGAATATGAGTCCACAATCGAAAATGATAGCAAAAACCTGATGAAATCTCAGGTTACATATTGAGGGCTTTGATTCAAACTGCGTTTAAGTATTTCAATAAAAAAGTAAAATTTTCTTAAAGACAAAAAGACTGAAGAATTAGTGATTCTAACCTCCTCTGTAGTTACCCATGGAGGAACCTGTTAATTGGGACAAGAAGAAACTCACTTCTAACCAAGTGATGGAAATATACCCTTCACTGCATGTTTGTTTCCTAGAGTAGTCAATATCAGGGCACCAAGAAGGTACAAGTAGGAATAGAAGTTAAGTACATAGGGGTTAATCTGAGATAGTCAGAAGGATGAAAATAGAGGCAGTTTATTTGGAAGACAGACTTTCTAGGGCCTGCCATCCTGGTGTTCAGCACTGATGGCCATAAAATTTAGAGTAGTTAGAGTAGGATGTAATTAGTTTCTTCCTTTTTCCCTTAGTCTCACAGGTACAGACTCTGATGTCTTGAGGAGTAATCACTCAAAGAGATGAGCACAATTAACATAAAAAATCACATAAAATGTGTAAATATATTTAGTAGTTACCTTTTAACATGAATAAAAGAGAATTGGGTAGCTGGTCAGATTTAGAGAATGAAATCCATGTTTTCCTATCAAAAATTTAATTTAGATAATTGCCAATAATTGAAGAGAAAACAAAGGAAATTATTGGATTAGCTTGTCCAATTATATGCTAATATAAGTAATCAATGAATGATGAAATTAATGAATATTTATAAAACATATGCCTACAGAGATGAACAGAAGTATAAATCATTTAAATAATGCAAAAAAAAAGAGAAATTGAACAAGGCATCAACAAAATTCTAAATGGCAGGAAGGAATTACAGGATCAGATGGATTTATATATGCATTCATCAAATAACTAATTCTAATAACATATGTAGAGAAGCCCCTATGTGTCAGAAAGACCCCAAATGTAGAGTCTCTTTCCCCACCCCCCCGTATTGTGGCAAGGGTTGTTGTGTGGCTACCTGAATCAGGGAGGCAGAATGAGCATCTCTAATATCTTCTTCCCCTGCTCTTCTCCAAGGGTGACTTTTATTACTACCAGGTGAGGTAGGAGGAGAAAATTGGGGTCAGATAGGGGGATTACAGAACTAGAAGTTCATCTATCTTCTACCTTAAATATTTTCAGTCTAGGTGATAGATTGGATTTCATCTAACTTCTAATTGCTCTATCTCAATATGTTTTTGGGGAAAGGGACCCCAAATTTTATATCCAAGCCTTGGCCTATTTCCACAAAATACCAACTCCACAATAAACTCACATAGTAAATGGCAAAGAAAATCAGTTTATCCAAATCAGCAGCAAAATAGAAATCAGAAATGCTGACATAAGATGATATATTTGAAGCAATAGAAAAGGAATTTTCATACATATATAATAAAATATTTCTAAATTATTTGTAGAAAGAAATTAATATTCATTTTCAAAAATTTTAAACTATATGCTTTCTCCCTTCTTTCACCGTCTCCTTCTTGAGAAGGCAAGCAATGTCATATAAATTACACATGAAAAACATATTTCCCTATTAGTAATGTTGCAAAAGAAAACACAGACCAAAAACAGCAACAAAAATAAAGTTATAAAATGTTTCAGACTCCATTACTTTTTTCTCTTGAGGTGGATGGCATTTTTCATCATCAGTCTTTCAGAATTATCTTGGATTATTGTATTGATCAGAATAGGTAGGTCATTCACAAATGATTATCTTTACAACATTATTACGGTGTACAATGTTCTGTTCACTTCACTTCGCATAGGTTTATAGAATTCTTACCATGTTTTGTTTTGTTTTTTTTTCTCAAATCAGCAGGCTCATCATTTCTTATAGCTGCATAGTATTCCATCACAATTATATTCCACAACTTATTAAGCCATTCCCTAATTGATAGACATGTCCAATTCTGTGCTACCACAAAAATATCTGCTGTAAATATTTATGCACATATTGGTCCTTTTAGGGTACAGGCCTATCAATGGTGTTGTTGGATTAAAGGGTGTGCACACTTGTTGTAGTCAAGGAACTGTGTCATTGGGAGCAAGGTAATGTTCAAGCAGGTGAGAATCTTGGATCTCACCTAAGGAAAAACTTTACAAAGTCTCACTTGTAGCAGGTTGGAGATAGGACTGATGCAGAATGATATTTCTATTTACGTATTCCCAGGATCTTTTCATTCAACAACCCGAAGTGTGTTGGCCCCTTCCAAAGTCAGAAGCCCCTGAAGAGACTCAAAGTTTGAAATCTTGAAGAAGATTAGAACCCTCCTACTTTTGCCAACTCCACCCTGCCACCTACATAGAGCAAGGAATTCATCTCCATTAATGAGGGGAGAGTCCCATACCAAGGGGCTTCAAGGCAGGGGTTACATATATATTCTGTTACTAACAATAGGAAAAGAAAAGAAAGGAACCCTTCCACCAACCCCTCTTCACTTTTTTTTTTTTTTTTTTTTACTTTAAATATCTGGTCTAAGACTGGCAGTACTTTTTCAGTAAACCATGATAATAATATTGTTTGGAAAGCATTACATAGAAAATGCCTGTAGAAACAAAAGACAATATAAATTTGTGTTCAAATGTTCCAAATCAATAACAAAACTCCCTCTGTCCACACCAAAGGTCTGGAACTATATAAAGAGTAGCTAGCAAAGTCCATGATTTTCTTTGGGAGTAGGGATATGAGACGGAAGAGATTTCTCATAATTTTTAAAAAAATTAATATCGTTAAAATTATGTCTCTTGTTTTTCACAATGTCTTAATTTCTCCCAATATCCCTTCCTCTCCCAGAGAACTGTACAGTAAAACCAAGTATATATATATATAAAGAAATATAAGAAGAGAAAAAATAACAAAAGTATCAATTTATCAAGAAGAGTTTGAAACATACACTGCTACACGATTTGTGGACCTTCCACTTTTACAAAGAATGGAAGGACACATCTCTTCTTTGGGGCCATTTTTTGGGGTGTGGGAGAAATTTTTGCAACATTCACTTTTTTTTTTTAATTTTGAGGGGCAGGTTTAGAAGTACAGAGAGGAGTGGAAGAAGGGGAGGATGGATGAGGAGGGGACTGGAGGAAGATGATGAAAGGAAAGAGAGGGAAAGAATGGAAGGAGGGGAGAGGGACGGGCTGATGTGGAATTAGAGGGACCAGAAGGGTCGCTCTCTTGGCAGATATAGGCAGGCTGGGGTTCAAGGCTCAACTGTGGCGGGGCTCCTCGCTGGACTGCGTTTTGAATGGGCACGAGGTGTCCCAACAACAGAGGGCAGATCAAAATCGCACCCTCAGACGCCCGTGCCAGAGTCCGCACAGTCTATTGGCGTTCATAGCCTGTGGAGACCTCGCTGTCTCTGACCGTCGCCGCTACCCACAGCAGCGCCCTCAGTGTTGGGGAGGATGAGCAGGGCGTCTCTAGAACCGGACCGAGGGACTGAGCTAAGCTGCGGATCCAGAGTACTCAAAGGACTGGAGAGGGAGGGGCTAAGAGAAAAGGAGTAGAGAGAAAGTCCCATGGGGAGTGGGCGGAGGAAAGGAGCAGACCTGAAGGAGGGACCGTGACTAGCTAGAAGGGGAGGACAGTGGGCGTAGATAATGAGACGGGCGAGGCTAGGGACCTGCTCTGAGTTCTAAGCAGGCTCTGGAGTACCCTTTGTGCCCGCTTTCCACTATCTCTTTGGATTTCTGTGTCCCTACATCTGAAGTGCCTTTGAGCCAGTGCTGACTGCAAGAGCCCTTCCTTGCACAGAGCGATCCACAAGCAGGAGCCTCCAGGTGTGGACACGATCCCCCCTGCAATGCTTGTGAGGATGAAGCCTTGACTTTCCCATCCTTTCGGTGTTCTCATCCCCTCCAGAAACTCAGAGACTCAGAGACAGGCCTCCTGAAAGCACCCCAGGTAAGTACTATGTCCTGTTCCCTGTGTCCCACACACCTCCAGCACCCACTCTTCCATGTCAGACCTCATACTAGTTTGTCCCCACTCCTCCCCAGTCTTTCCAGAACTCAGAAAAGTGTGTCCCCCGCCTTTTCAGAAGTTACTTGAGTATGGGCCTCCCCGCAGAGGACATATGGGTCAGTCCTCCCTTCCCCCCTCATTCCTCTTTATCTCCCTTGGACATATGTAGCAGCCTGCCACTCCCTGACTCACATGATTAGCCCTCCAAGAGACCCATGGATCAGCCCCACCTCTGCAACAGCTCCTGCAGGTACACTGCTGATTGGGAGGCAAGCAGGCATGTAAAGGGCCTTCTCCATTTGGGGGCTCAGGAGTATCTTGCCAGAATAAAGTCAAGGAATACTTCTTGGTTTCGATGTATCGCCTGAATCTTCCCTTCCTTCACTTTTTTGAGTCCCAGGGATTGCTGTGTTCTACTTGGTCACCTCTTGCTTGAAGAGTTTGCAAGCTATTTGCTTCAATTCACTCCCAGGTCATTCTAGTGAACCTCAATCTATACCTATTGCGTCCACTCCCACGTTTCTCCCTCTTTTCTTAAATGCTCTGCAATCTGGTTTCCAAAGTCATTCAACTGAAACTGCTCTCTTCAAAGTTACCAATGATCTTTCAAATGATAAATCTAATAATCTTTTCTGTCTCTTTTATGTCTCTGCAGTCTTTAACACCCAATACTCCATTCACCACCTGTATGTTAATGTCAGAAAATTTCTAAAATGAAATTTGTTATACTCTCCTCTACCTCTCTCCTGCACTCACCTCTTCTTCCAAGTTCCTTATTTCTGTTAATTACATCTTTCCTCTATTTTACTCAGGTTTGCAACTTCATAGTCATCCTTGAGTTTTGTTTTTAAAGCCTTGCCTTCTACAACGAATCAGTTGCCATTATTTGTTTCTTTCGTGTTCCCCAGAATTTGGCACAGTATGTTATGCATAAAGGGGACTTAATAAATACCTCATTCATTCATTGATTCATTCCTTCATATATACCTTGATGATTCTACCTTTGCAGGAAAATTTGAGGTGACACAGAATATTTTCAGCTGGGAGGTAAAAAATAATCACACTTGAAATGGTTCTTGTAGAAACAGAAGTGTTATAGTAGATAAAGGGAGGATGTTCAAAGTCTAGGGGTACTGCCTGGATAAATGCACAGAGGTGAGAGATGGCATGAAGATTAGGGAGTAGCTAATAGCTCACTTTGGCTGTATGAGCTTATAAAAGAGCATCATGTGAAATAAGACTAGAAAGGAAAGGTGGAGCTACACTGTGGAACATCTTCAATGCCAGGCAAAAATTTTGTGTTTTTGAGCAGTAGGTGCTCTGAAAATTTTGAACAAAATTGTGATATGGTCAGATCTGTTCATTTCTAGACAGTGAACAAGCTTAAATTAATTTAGTGCTTCTGATCTGCCTGTGCTAAGTACCAGGGGTACAGAGGAAGGCAAAAACTAATCCCTACCCTCAAGGAGCTCATTTTCTAATGGGAGAGGCAGCATGTAAAAGCCTAGGAACACACAGAACTTATTGACCAAGCAGACAGAAAGCATTGAGAAATGGCACAGAAGCTAATAGAGTTTTTTTTCAAGATAACTTGCTGATCTATCACACCTATCAGATTTTTAACATGACAAAACAGGAAAATGATTAATGTTGGAGAAGATATGAGAAAGTTGGAACATTAAATCATTGTTGGTGCACCTGATCCAACCATTCTGGAGAACAATTTGGAGCTATTTCCAAACGGCTATAAAAATGTACATATCCTTTGACCCAGCAACATTACTTCTAGGGCTGTATCCCAAAGAAATCATAAAGATGGGAAAAGGACTCACATGTACAAAAATATTTATAGCAGTTCTTTTTGTGGTGGCCAAGAACTGGAAATCAAGGGAATGCCCATCAATTGGGGAATGGCTGAACAAGTTGTTCTATAGAAATATAATAGAATTCTACTGTGCTGTAAGAAATGATGAGCAGGTAGACTTCAGAAAAACCTGGAAAGACTTATATGAACTGAAGTGAACAGAACCAGGAGAACATTATACACAGTAACAGCCACAGTGTTCGAGGATGGATATTGACAGACTTAGCCATTCTTAGCAATGCAAGTAACTAAAATATTTCCAAAGAACTCATGATGCAAAATGCCATCCACATCCATAGAAAGAACTACGGAGTCTGAACACAGAATAAAGCAGACTATTCTCTTTTTTTGCTATTTTTTTTTGTGTTTTGTTTTTCTCATGGTTTCTCCCATTCATTAAAATTCTGCTGTGCAACATGACTGCTATGTAAATGTATTTAATAGGAATGTATGTGTACACTCCATATAAAATTGCTTGCCATCTTAGAGAGGGAGAGGGGAGGTAGGGGGAGAAAATTTAAAACTTATGGAAGTGAGGTTGAAAGCAAAACAAATCAATTAACAATTTTTTGGAAAAGAAAACAAAAAATGATAATTTGCTGATCATAGCAACACTCTTTCCACAATCTAAAAAATATCTGTACATAGGGACATCGTCAGGTGGAAAATATCAAAATCGGATTAACTATATGCTTTAAAGCCAGAGGTGGAGAAGTTCTATGCAACTCTATACAAGATCTTGTACTGACTGCGGCTCAGATCACGAGCTTCTTATTTTAAAATTCAGACTTCAGTTTAAGAAAGTAGGGAAAATCATCAGATTGTAAGGATATAGGTATAACCTAAATAATATTCCATATGAATATGAAGTGAAAGTGACAAGTAGATTTCAGAGATTAGATCTTTTGAAGTGCTTGAGTAATTCTGTACAGAATTGGCAATAATGTATTGAAGGCATCAGTAACAACATCAAAATTCAAATGAAAAGGGAGAAAGCAATGTGTCTGCCTGATGAAGTTTTACAAATAGCTGATGCACCTTAGGTCTTTGGCCCATAAATAGTTCTCAGGGCATCATAAAAGCTCTTTGGATTGCTACTATTGGCATAAAACTGAATTCCATCTGCCTTCTTACAGAGCCAATATTCCTGTATCTCTCTCAACTTCACTTATACTTTACATTTAATAGAATTAAATTCTCTCTTTTTAGAGATGAATGAAGTCTCTGGTAAACCCTGTGGAGTTCTCATCTTTTATTTAGCAGCTTCTGAATTTCCCCATCACTTTCCTCAAGTCAGTCTTGGTGTTCGTGAGCTTTCTGACCCAGATGAGCAAATTCAGTACAAGTCATTGAAAGCTGCCCACTCCCTTTTTGCTGCATTGTTTCCAACTGTGAGTTGACTCAGCTTTCCCTCTAACTTAGCCACAAACTGCTCCCTCTCAGAGAAGAGCTCTAATCTGTTGATAACATTTTTTCTGGTAGTCACTTTGCCTTGGAGTTGTTGCTTTTGTTTAATGTGAATATTTAGCTTGGAGAGGATGTTTATGGTCAGTCCAGCACTCTGCACCACACATTGCCTTATCACTCTCACATCCTGTCTTCTTTTCCTTAAAATCACATAGTGTATCAAATGTCAATGTTTGATGTGAGGGTGCATCCATGAAGTTTTATTGCATTTAGGTAAATTGAAAACAATATTAGTGATGAGAAGGCCAAGAGATGCACAATGACAGCAGTGGCAGATTGCAGCCATGGAATTAAAAGATGCTTGCTCTTTGGAAGGAAATGTATGGGGAATGTGAACAGCATACTAAAAGGCAGAGATAGAACCTTACAATAAAAGTCCATGCACTCAAAGTTATGGTGTTTTTTTTAGTAGCAATACATGGCTGTGAGAGTCAGACTATAAAGAAAGAAGAGCACTGCAGAATTGATGCTTTGGAACTGTGTTGCTGGAGAAGACTTTTGAGAGTCCTTTGGACATAAAGGCCATCAAGTCAATCAATATTCAAAGACTATTCACTTTAAAAGTCAAATACCGAAGCTGAGGCTTAAATACTTTGACCATATAATGAAAAAGAGAAATTGTTGGAAAAGACCATGATGATGAGGAGGATTGAAGACAAAAGAAGAAGGCAATGACAGAGGATAAGATGGGTATATAGTATGATGGAAACAATGAACATGAGTTTAGACAGACTGTGGAAGAAAGTGGAGAACAGCAGAACCTTCTATGGGGTCACAAATTATAGGGCATGACCTAATGACTGAGCAACAACAATTAACAGAACAGATAGAAATTCCAGTCAGAGTAGTGGGAATGGAATCTAGATTGCAGGGAGGAAGTGACTGGTGAGAAAGGAGAGACAGAAAATATATAGGTTGCTCTTTTCAGCAGTTTAGAAGTGAAAGAGAATGATCACTATAGGCAATGACATGGTCAAGGGAAAGTTGTGTTACTTTTTAGTCAATTACTTTTCAATTGTTAAGCATGTATTTTCCTTTTCTCTTTTCCACCTTCACTCCTCACTTGAGAGTAGGGGATAAGGGGAGTGAGAAAGAAAAAAAGTCCTTGGAAAAAATAAATAGAGTGAAGCAAAATAAACTCCCAGTCAGCAAAGTCTAAAAATGTGTCTTAGTCTGCATTTTAATCCATTACCATTCCATCAGGAAGTGGGTGGCATTCTTTATAATTATTCCTCTGGAATCATGATTGATCAGTTCTGACGTCTTACAAGATTGTTCTACAGTATTGGTGTTATAGTATAGAAATGGTTTTCTTGGTTCTCTTCAATTCATAGAAGTTTTCCAAAGTTTCTGTGAAACTGTTTATTTCTTATATCATGATGGTATTCAATTACGCTTATATAATATATTTTATTCAGGCATTCCCCAGTTTTTCTCTTTGGGCCTCAAATTATTCATTGCCAAAATGAAACCTATGAAGGTTGCATGCTCCACCAGGACATGCCATTTATGTCTGAGGAACAAGCATGAAAAGTATCTCACCAAAAGGACATGTGTGGCCGGTGCATATCTCTTTAAGCAAGCTCAGATCTCCATTGCCACACAGAAGTCCACTGATTTCTTCTGCTGATGTCATCATACTTTGCCTCTTGGGCCTGATCCTGAGCTTCCCTCCAAGACTTGTAGTTTCTCTCTGCTGGGCATTTCTACTAACTGATCTCATGGTCATTGCTGGCTCTGAAAGACAAAGTTCCATTGGCCCCCAAGAGGAGAAACCATTGGTCTATCATCTGACGTCATCTAATGTTCTTAGCTGAGGTGCTCCTTCTTCCTTGTAGAAGAAGGGACCTTCACCTTTGCTCCTTTCATTTAAAGCCCAAAGGCCTTTGCTATTTATTTTGAAGAAAGCAAAACCCTTAACAAGTCCAGTCCCTGGACTAAGAGGAAAAACCATTGGTGGACTCATTCCACTTCAACCTCTACCCATTTAGGACAGATCTACTTATTTCCTACAGCCTTGGCTAAGATCGGCATTTCCAGAAGGAGAACCCTCCCTCCAGGCAGAAAACTCTTTGAAATAGAGAAGCAAAACCATTTCAGTCCCAAGTTTTCAGGATAATATCTGTTTTTTTCCCTGGCATATAAGGATTGCTTTTATACCAGAGCATTAGATCGGCACATCCTTGTCACTCCCTATTTAATTCCCAGTTTTTTGAAGGCATACTGTTTCCTCTTTTTCTTTGAATTCCCTGGCACCAAGCACAGTGCTTCCATCCCTCAAGCACAGCAGACTTCTTTAAGGAAAGAATAGAAGAGCAGTTAGCAGGAGAACTGGATCTTTAAACTTGACTCATTACAGATGACTTGAATTTCTGAACAAAGTTCAGAGACAAAGAACCATGACTTAGGCAGTTACAGAACGGAGTGAAAACCAATACAAAATACAAAATAAATGTTTGCTGTTCTTGTACTTTTTATACAAGATGTTTCCAGATAAGAAGAAAAACATTTATCAAATCAAGTTCATAAAAGAGTAAATGAAGAAGACATACAGATTAATTTAAGGATAAAATACATAATACTGGGAGTTCTGCAATCCAGGAGCAAGATAAAGGCTAATCAGGGAGAGAATGAGTGAACATGCACCATGTTCACTCTTGGCAGTTTCTTAGGGGTGTGAATGTCATGGTTTGTCAAGGTATATTGTGGGGCTGCTTGAAAAGACTCACAGACCCAGACCATCTCCACCCCAAGTAAAGGCTATTTCCTGAGGATTATTTCCTGTTTAGGCTAGGCTCCTTGGACAATCCAGCAGCTAGTAAAGCAAGAAAGGGATTTTTATATAGCAAAAAATAGTTACATAAAAGAATATGTGAATTTGCATTACTGGTGTATCACCAAGGCAATAGTCACAGCACTGGCGGTGACTATGAATATGCCAGTGTAGTTCTCAATCGCAAAATATGAAAGACCCTCCATATAGAAGGCAGAAGAAAAACATTTATTTAAGCACCAGAAAGTCAAACCCCAGACACAGAAAGCAAAATCCATCATGGTGACCAAGAAGTTAATTAACATGATCACAGCACAGGGCAAAACCATTCTCAAACTTCCCCTCCCTCAGCCAGGACCTTCTCACTATCAACTGTTACACTGTGTCAGTTGCCCTCTGTTCTATCCCCTCTGACCTGACCCCACTCACTCACATCCTCCTGATTCTACTATATCCTTCCTGGTCCGCCTCTTCAGCAAGCTTCTCCCATCACACGTGACCCAAGCTTCCAGGAGATTTAAGCAGGTCATATGAGCCTATTAAATAATGATAAAGATATTTCTGTTTAAATTACTATTACAACAGTATGTATGAATTTTAAAATATAGGAGGTCTTTGCTGATGTGAGGAGGGGTCCTCACTTTCATTGAACTGTACATGTGGATACCCAGAATGCTTACAGAAAAACCCACTCAGGGTGGGATATTAATGTATGGCAATAATAATATAATAAATCTCTCATACTATAAGTTCACCTAAAGGATGGTCTTTGCTAGTACTGTGCAGGTGTCCACTCAGGGAAAGTTCTTTCTATGATTTAAGGGTTACACATCCTGCTCAGTGTCATATCGGTGCTGCTTTCTTATTGGTTGACTATTGTGATCCTGTCTAAAACTAGATGTGTGTGGTATGTCGTTGAGTTCATGGACATGCCTGCTGTTCTATTGAGGCATATGAGGTATATGGATTATTGGAGGCAACAACTACTGGCACTGGGGACAGTGGCTAGACTCCATCATAAGCACTGGAAATTGAGCAACATGCTGCTCCACTCCCTCCTGTACTTGTGGCTTCAGTGGTCTCTTAATCACTATTCAAGTCTGTGCTTTTTTTCTCATCTTTCTTCTCCTTTTCTTTGACCTATTTCTTATTTCTTCCTCTAATCAGACATAAAGTCACTGCATACACAGGAAAAGGTCAGAAGACTCATAGGTCTCTTATCAAATCATGAGTCACCTTTCCTCAAATGCATAGGAAAGCAAGGAGGAAGGGGATGTTATTAGAATCCTGAGAATAGGAAATGTACCTTGGGGCCAGTTCTGGGATGAACATGCATGTGACTTGAGTTTGGGGTGAGTTCAGAAGGAGAATCTTTCCTTTATTCTCCAGGTCACTTTCTTGGTCTCTGTGTGGAGCAATCATGAGGGAGAACAAGCAACAGAGCATCCTGCCTTCTTCCTACAGGGAAATATGGGACACAGGAGCCTCCTCCCATGCCTGATTAACAGGGGGAGCCTCAGACTGAACAATTCCCATCATGATTTCTCTAGATACCTCCACTATTCTTGGTTTTCTACTTACTCCAAATGTTTCTTAGCATGAGCAGACCTTTTCATGCATGTGGCAGAAGGAAGGAATATAAGTTGCAGTGAAGGAGCATCCTTAAGTGATCTTCACGTTCCGACCTCCATGAAGGAAATCTGGTATCATTTAAAGGTGAATGATCACCACCTCCCACCCATATGGTCATTCGCATCTCCACACCATAACTCTCCTTATTATAATCATAATATGCTATCTTTGTTATATTAAAGTTCTTTCATGTCCTTGTCATAGCCCTGTGTCCTTATTACACAGTTAACACCCATATTCTTATCACTGTCATAGCCCTTTTGTGTCCCTCCTATACACTGGTCCTCCTATGTCACAGCATGTCACTGGGGCCTTGTGTCCCTGTCACAGATACTGTCCCACTTCCCCATTATAATTTTGTGTCCTCCTATATTTATTTCTCTACCACAGTCACTAATCTCTCTTCTTCCTTCCATGTGTTCTCTCCCAGGTGTGATGGAAATTCTCAGTTCTTTAGGAGCCTGTCTTTCTAGTTCTCTCATTGCCTTCTTCCTTCTTCACATGATGCCCAAAGGGGCTTTAGGTAAGTTATCTGCTTCTGTTTATTTGTTTTCTTCTGGTCTGGAATAGGAGACTGATGGTTGAGCATATATAGTGTCTGTCCTACCCTCCCCTCCATGTTTTCCAGAGTCATACACCTGGTATTCTCCTAGTCCTTTCTTGGTACTTTCTCAGCCTACCTATGCTCTCTCTGCTAGGGCTTTTTCATTACCTCATAATCCACCCCTTCCTTATTTACTCCTTTCTCTCTGAAATCTCCCACCATACTTTCTGCCTCTCTATCCTATTTCAAGGTTTCTTTCTTTTGTCCCTTTTACATCCTGAACTCTGTCCCCATCTTCTATCTGTTGTTCTCCTCTTTGACTTCTTATCTCCTCTTTCTACCTGATTAAACAGGGCAGTTCTCAGTGATTGGACCTGCAGGACCCATCCAGGTCCCCCTTGGGGGAGAGGCAGAGTTATCATGTTTCCTGTCCCCACCTCAGAATGCTCAGCACATGGAAGTGGTCTGGTTGCAGTCCACTCAGGTGGTACATAACTATCGAAATGGAGAGGATCAATTTGGAGACCAGGCCCCTGATTACCAAGGGAGGACAGAGCTGGTGAGAGATGGTTTCACAAGTGGGAATATCACCTTGAAGATACTGGATGTGAAACTCTTGGATGCAGGAAAGTACATGTGTCTCATTGAAGATGGTTTTCATCAAGATCAAGCTGAAATGGAGCTGAAGGTCTTAGGTGAGGAACTGGGGTCTGGATCAGGCATGACTGTAAGCATATATGGGTGAAAAGAAACTTCTTTCCTTGTTCTGTAATTCCTGGAATCATAAGATGTCCTAGTTGAAAGGGATCTCCCAGGCCATCTGTTCCAATACCTCTCTGAACAATAAATGTTTCCCACCTGCCTAGTGGGTAGCTATTTTCCTACTTGGTTCCTCACCTGGTGCCTTGCATGTGAAAGATAATTAAAGTATGCTTATTGAATTTAATATAGTTTCCAGATTTTACTTAAAGACTTCTAATGAGAAGTCATACTACTTTCCTGGGGGAGGCAGCCTTTTCCACTTCAGAATAAATTTCATCCTTATGAAGTTTTTGTTGACATCAAACTTAAATTATCCTCTGCAGCTTTCAACCACTACTGCTCGTTGTGCCCCAGAGAGACAATCAGAATAAGTATAATCCATTTTCTAAAGTCTAGCTCTTCAAATCCTCAAACAATTATCATGCCCTGTCTAAATCTTCTCTTCTCCAGGCTACAGTAATCATCAAACTGGAGGAATGAGAATGCTAAATTTAAGCAGTTTTGTTTCATTGCATAATCTCAAAGCTGTTCACTATCCCGGTCATACTCCTCTGGATTCACTTGGATTTTTTGCAGTTGTTCTATGGAAATCTTCATATTGTTTCCATTCCAAAGACCTCAGATTTAGCAACCCTGTGTCATGGGAAAGAGGGAGCAGGATAGTCATTGCTAAGATTTGGGGGGAACATAAAGAGAGAAGTTCCAAGCAATCTCTTTTAGAAAGTTTGCTAAGAAGGGAGAGAAGGAAATTGGGAGGAAAGAAAAGAAAGCTGCAAAGGGAAAGGAATGTGAAGGGAGGCTCTAGAATGAGGAACACCATTTTCATGGCTCTCATTTCTCTCCTTCCTCTACTCACATGTTATATACCAATGCTCCTACCTAGAATTCTATTTCTCAAGGCCATAGCAGTCAGTCACATATCAACAGACTGGAACACAATTGCCAGTTGATGGGGGATGATGAAGAATAGTACTTGTTAAAGTAATATGACTTCAGAACACATTGGGGCTTGAGAAATACAAATAATCTATAAAGTCTGATCCCAGGAACCTGGGGACCTGGGATATCCCTAAAATAAGGTGAATGAGGGGCAGGGAATAGGAGCACAATGAAGAAAATCAAGACTATTTTGATACTGCATTTTGTGTTGTGACTAAATTGCCTTTGACTTTAATTCAAGTCACATTAAGGTGACTTTAATTTTAGGAAACAACATGATACTGAGTTTGTTGTCAAAGGACTTGGATTCAATTCTGGCAGTACTATTTACTATGTCAGTGATCTTAAATTCACTTCTACCAACCTCGGTCCCTTGTTTGTAAAATGAGGGAGTTGGGCTAGTTGGTTTCTAAGGTCTTGTTTTACATTTTGAATAAAGGACTAAGATTCAAGGTATAGTTGCTAGGGAACTGCTTCCAAAAATCAGGAAAAAAAAAAAACCAAGCATGATTTCAAGTCCTATGTTAAGCACTTACTATCTGTATATTACTGGATAAGTGATTCTCCATCTCTGTGCCTCAGTTTCCTCATCAGTAAAAGTAGAAAGTTGAAATTGTTATCTTCATTTATGACCACATGATAAATGTGGTTGTTTTATATGTAGCTATTTTCTCACCTTAGTCTTCTAGAACGAGACTGGTTTCATCTCTTTTCAGTATTTTAGGGTACTGTTGATAAACAGTGAAGGCATCTTTTTCTGATGTTTTCAGTTTGAGTCCTTTCCCATTATGCTATCACCACTGTTATTTGCTTGTGATTAGTGCCCCAGTTCTATTTAAGCCGTAAATATCAATTAACTTTTTAGAAAGAGATATTTACTAAAATATTGCAAGAACATCATTACCAATGTTTTCTTCCAACACCTGGTGTATGATCTTCCCTGTCCCACTTCAGTCCCTGGGGGGAAGAGAATCAAATTTAAAACAGTTTCTAATAGCATTGTTCCCACCAAATTGATTTGCAAATATGGCATAGCCTATGGATGGATGACCCTCCCTCTAGCCTATAACTGACCTGGGTCATTTGGGTTCTTTGGGACTTTACTTTTTACTGTATGACTCCTGGCAAATCTTTCCAAAAGCTCTAGTCCCCAGGCACCATAGTGGTATCTTTTGAAGTTCATAAGATTGTAGCCATTTCCAATTCCTTCACCTAAAAGAAGGAAAGAAAGCACTCTACAGAGACATAAGCAGTAGCACAGCCAGATCTTCTCAATTTCAAGGTACCTCTGAGGGAAAAACACAAACACCTATCACATCTAGAGGTCCACAGCAACTCTTGCTTCTTCTGAAATACCAGTTGAAAAAGGACAAATTCAGGCTTGATGTATGGAAAAATCTTCTTACCAATTAGAGCAATATCAAAGTGAAGGGGGATCCTGTAGGAGATAGTGAGGTATATGTGTCTTGAAACAAAGACTGGATGATCATTTGCAGGGAGAGTCTTAGAGAAGATTCTGATTTAAGTGTGTTTTGAACAAGATGGGCCTCTGAGTTTCCTCTTATCTCTGAGATCTTTCCAGATTAAACCTAGCCAGAAAGTACAGAAAATTGTCCCCCATTTCCACTTGTACTTTATTGCGTCCTCATCAATACAGTCTAATGTTGTATCTCACAAATGGGGCTACCTCCTTATGATGTGTCTTGATCTGGGGTTGGAGAAAGGGAATATGGACACGGTAATGCTGTTGGTATGATGGAGAGATTGTCTGCTATAGGGTGCAAAGACCGAGTAGAAGGGCTGAGAATTTGGCCCCACTATGATGTTGTTCTGTGCTCAGTAGGGGCATGGAAGTTGGAGATGGGGAGAATTGGTGCTGTATAGATTCTCATGAGAGCCCTGGTTCTGATATTTTTGTGCAATTGTGTTTTAGGTGATGAACCTGAGTCAACGACTATGCTGCCAAAATCATTTATACTCTTTGCTGTCGGTTGGTTCCTGATAATTTTAGTTATTTTTGTTTTTCTTCTATGTTTTCGAGGTAAGTATCAGAGGAAAGGGGGAATGGGCTTCCTGTCTACTTAAACAGGCATGATTGATCTGGGAGGGGACAAGACTTTGCAATGCTGGGTCTTAGGAACATGACTTGTGCCCATTCCTTGGTCACTTGTTCTGGGGTACACTTTGTCCTCCATTCTATGCCCTTTAAGAGCATTCATTCCCAAATGCCAACTTTAGAACTCTGCTGCTCCCAACTACCCTTGCAGTCATGTAACCCCACAAATTTTCTTCCTACCTTTCTCCTACTCTATATTCCCAATTCATAGCTTTCTTTCACCTCTCATTAATCATATTTTGGTGATGAACTTACCATATGTAAATCATGTACCAGGCTATTGGTTGTTGTTATTCGATCATGATGGTGATATCCAACCCATGGCCCCATTTGGAGTGTTCTTCATGAAAATACTGGAGTTGTTTGCTATTTCCTTCTCTAAGTCATTTGATAAAGAAGGAACCTGAGGCAAATAGTGTTAAGTGACTAGTCCAGAGTCAGACAGCTAGTGTCTGAGGTCGGATTTGAATTCAACTATTCCTGATTTTAGGCTTGACACATTTTACATGGTACCACCTACCTGCCCTCTTCTAGACCATATTGAAAGACAACTATTTCTTCCCTCTCCTTCAGTCCCAGTCCCTGCCCAATCCCTAATTTTAGGGAAGTAGGAATCTGAGTAAGGATCATCATTGACTCCTTAAAGTAATTGAAAAAAAAAAAACTACTTTAAATCACAGAGCACGTTTAACATACTCCTCCATACTTTGCTTTATAGTCTGTGTTGTAGAAGGAAGAAAGGTAAGTCTCTCTACTTACCTTTCTGAAGCTACAATCAAAGTGGGAGTGTGTCATGGATACAAATGTGAGACAGGAACAAAGGGTGATCCAGGCAATATATTGTGAGAAATTTGAGGAGGGAGAAATCACTTTTTCTAGTTGTGCTGAGGGGTCAAGAAGGACTTCAAGGAGGAGATGACTGATCCCTGAGGTTGGCTTTGAAGGAAGAATAAATTTACAGTGAGATAGGGGTAGCATGGAGGCTGTTCTCACTTCAAGATTAAAGGACGGAAAGGGGAAAGGAGAGGATGAGGAGGAAGGGCAAAGATTAGTACAGTTTGGTAGGAACATAGCTTACAAGAATCAACCAACAGATAAGAAGTATTTGTTAAGTATCCACTGTATGCCAGGCCCTGTTCTACATATTATGGATAAAGAGAGGAAAGAGAAATAGTCCTTGCCCTCAAGGAGCTTACTTTCCATCAGGACAGAGAATATATATCTCATAAACCTAAACACAAGAAATAGATGATAATTCTGGAGAGGTGGTATTAGCATCTGTAAGACATGATCTTGAAAGATGACATATGGGGTTGTGCTGAGACTTGAAAGAAACTGGAAATTCTAAAAGGTAGCATATATAAGAGAGGACATTGCAGCCAAAGGTGACAACTGATGCAAAGGCATGGAGAAGGAAGATAAAGCGATGACTAGACCTTACAGTGTTTGAATAGAGTTCATGTATTATTTATGAATTATTATATGGCTCCAAAGTTGTGGCCAGGTGGTAAAGGGTTTTAAACATCAAACAAAAGAGTTTTCGTTTGACCTTAGAGGAAATTGCTGTTGCTGTTCCATCACGTTTGACTCTTTGGGCCCACATTTTGGGGATTTCTTGGCAGAGATACTGGAGTGGCTTGCCATTTCCTTCTCCATCTGATTCTACAGATGGGGACCTGAGGCAAACAGAGTTAAATGACTTGTCCAGTGTCACACAATGTTAAGTGTCTGAGACTGGATTTCAACTAAGGAAGATTAATCTTCATAATTCCAGGCCAAGCACTTTATCCACTTTGCCACCTAGGAAGTCATGATCAATATATAGAAGGTAGATACATGTGCTTTAGCAAAATCCCTTTGGCAGCTGAGTGTAAGATGAATTGAAGAGAGGTGACCCATGAAATAAAGAGACTAAGTGGGAGCATACTGTAATAATTTGAGGAAAAGTTGACAAAGTCCTGTAATAAGGGGTGAACATATGAATGGAGAAGGAGAATAATGTAAGAGATTATTTGAAGTATGTTTTACAATACTTATGGAGGGAGGGAGATAGGGACGAACAGAGAGAGGGAGAGAGGGAAGAAGGAAAGGAGGAAGAGAGAGTGTGTGTAATGGGTCAAGGATTACTCTGTAGTTTCAACTTGTATGATATGGCATTACTGACAGGCATAAGAAATTGCAGAACAGGCATCACTTTGGGGAGAAAGAAAAGAGTGCTGATTTTAACATATGGAATTGTGATGCTAGAAATCCAATTTTAAATGTCCAAAAGATTGTTGATACTGTCTTGATCTTCTACATATACAGAGAGATACATAAAGATTTGAGTTATCTGTGTAAAGAAAATAAAGTCATGAGAGCTGATGTAATTGCACATAAAATAGAGAGAGATCTGAAAGAAGGGTTCAGAAGAGTTCTCACATATATACTGACAGTTAGGAGGTAGGTTGCAGATCATGATATAGTAAAGGAGACTGAAGAGTGGTCAGCCAGAACCAAGATAAAGCTGTGTCATGAAAACCCAGAGAGGAGAGGGAGGTCAATAGTGTCAAATGCTACAAAGAGGTTAAAAAAAGGATTAACACTGAGAAAAAAAATAGACTTGTCTACTAAGAATTTGTTGGTAATTTTGGAATGAGAAATTTCATTGCAGTGATGAGGTCAGAAACCAGATTTTAGAAGATTCTAAAGTGAAATATTTAGGTGGTCATGAAGACAAGGATATAACAGCATTTTCTGAAAGTTCATGAAATTGGGGAGATATATAGGATAATAGCTGGAGGGGATGGTAGTATGAAATGAATTTTTTTTAGTCAGGATTTTATTTTTCCCAGTTACATGTTTAAACAATTTTTAATACTCAATTTTAAAACTTTGGAGTTCTAAATTCTCTCCCTTCCTTCCTTCCCCTTCCCCAATTGAGAAGATAGACAATTCTGTATAGATTATACATGTGGGGTCATGCAAAACAGTTCATAGTAATCATGTTGTGAAAGAAGCATAGATCAAAAAAATAAAGGAAAAGAAAAATAAAATAAAATAAACATATCCTTCAATCTGTATTCAGAGAGCATCAGTTCTTTTTCTTGGAATAGATAGAGTTCTTCATCAAAAGTCCATCTGAATTGTTTTGGATCATATTATTGCTGAAAATAGCTAAGTCATTAATAATTGATCATTTTACACTATTGCTATTACTTTGTTGTACATAGTACACTTCACTTTGTACCAGCTCATGTAAGTCTTTCCAAGTTTTTTTTGGAGAATATCCTGATCATCTTCTTATAGCACAGTGTACTATCACAATCACATAACAAAATTTGTTCAGCCATTCCCCAGTTGATGATCATTTCCTCAATTTCCAATTCTTGGCCCCCAGGAAAGAGCTGCTGTGAATATTTTTGTACATACATACCTTTCCTTTCTGAAAATCTCTCTTGGGATACAGACCTAGTAGTGATATTGCTAGGTCAAAGGATATGTATGGTTTCATAGCCCTTTGGGTATAGTTCTCAATTAGTCTACAGAAGCGTTAGATCAGTTCACAACTTCACAAACAGTGCATAAATGTCTCATTTTTCACACATCCCCTCTATCATTCATCATTTTCCTTTTCTTCCCTATTAACCAGTCTAATTAATAGGTATGAGACACAAAATTGTCTTAATTTGTATTTCTCCAGTCAGTAATGAGTTAGAGAATTTTTTCACATGTCTATAGACAGCTTTGACTTCATTTGAAAACACATCAGTTGCAGAATGACTTTTATTTATATATTTGACTCAGTTCTCTAAATATTTGTGAAATTAGGCTTTTATCAAAGAAACTTTTTTCAAAATATTTTTCACAGTTTCTATTGCTAACTGAATTTCCCTCCACCCCATTTCCCTTTATTTTATTCTCATTCTACTTTCACCCTGTTCCTCCTCAGAAGAATTTTACTTCTGACAACCCCTCCCCAATTCTACCTTTCCTTTTATCACTGCACCCCTTATCCCCTTCTCCTATTACTTTGTTCTAAGTAAGAGATTTCTATACCCAATTGAATGTATAGGTTATTCTCTGTCTGAGTCAATTCTGATGAGAGTAAGGTTCCCTTACTCCCCTTCACCTCTCCCTTTTTCCCCTCCACTGTAAAAGTTTTTGTTAACTCTTCTTGGTGAGATAATTTATAACATTTTACCTCTTCCTTTTCCTTTCTCCCAGTACATTCCTCTCTCACTCCTTAATTTTATTTATTTCTTACTTTTTAGACATCATCCTGTCATATTCAATTCACATCTATTCCCTCTATCTGTCTATCTATCTATCTATCTATCTATCTATCTATCTATCTATCTATCTATCTATCTATCTATCTATAGATATCAATATCTATATATACACATTACTTCTATGTGCCCTAATAATGGGAAAGTTCCTAAGATTTACAAATATATCTTCCCATGTGGGAATGCAAATAGTTTAATCTTATTAAGTCCCTTATGATTTCTCTTTCTTATTTACCTTTTTATGCTTATCTTCTATTCAGAGTCAAATTTTCCATTTTACTCTGGTCTTTTCATCAAGAATGCTTAAAAATGCTCAGTTTTCTTGAATATCTTTTTCTCCCAAAGAATTACATTCTGTTTTGCTGAATAGGTGGTCCTTGTTTTTAATCCTAGATCCTTTTCCCTCTGGGATAACATATTCCAAGCCCTCTGATCCTTTAATGTGGAATTTGCTAAATCTTGTGTTATCCTGACTGTCTCCATGATACTAGAATTGTTTATTTTGGTCTCCTCCCAATATTTTCTCCTTCACCTGGGAAATATGGAATTTGGCTATGATATCCTTTAGAAGTTTTCATTTTGGAATTGCTTTCAGGAGGAGATCACTGGATTCTTGCAATTTCTCTTTCACCTTCTGTTTCTAGAATAACAGGGCAGTTTTCCTTGATAATTTCTTGAAAAATGATGTTTGGGCTCTGTTTTTTTATCATAACTTTCAGATAGCCCAATTGTCTCTCTTTTTTTAAATTTGTCTCTCCTGGATCTATTTTGTAGGTAAGTTGTTTTTCCAATTAAATATTTGATACTGTCTTCTATTTTTGGTTCTTTTGGCTTTGTTTTATTATTTCTTGATTTCTCATAAAATTATTACCTTCCATTAACTCCTTTCTAATTTTTTAATTTCTTCAGTGAGCTTTTGTACCTCCTTTTCCATTTAAAAAATTTGACTTTTAATGAAGTTTTTCTTTTTCCTTTAGTGAATTTTTATGCCTCTTTTTTCATTTAGCCAATTCTACTTTGTAAAGCATTCTTCTCCTCCTTGGCTTTTTGTACCTCTTTTTACCATTTGGCCTAGTATATTTTTTAAGGTGTTATTTTATTCAGTATTTTTTTTTGCATATGTCTCCTTTACCAAACTGTCGACTCATTTTTCATGATTTTTTTTTGCTTCACTGACATTTCTCTTCCCAACTTTAGAATTTGTTTACATTCATGTTTAAAGATATTTAGAGAGTTTGGGCTATAGTTCAGGTGAATCCCTGCCATTACTCTGCCATTTTGCTTCCATTTCTGAACATTTTTTTAAAGATGAGGGAAATCTGGGAAAATTTATATGAAAGAAAATAGGGTATAATGGAGATAGAGGGAGAGGGAAAGGATGGTGGTGGCCATCTGCTGGAAAGGATGGGAGGGGATAGGTTTAAAGTTTTATATAGACAGGTTACCCTTGACATGAAGAAGGGCTGCTTCTTCGTGAGAGGCTGAAAAAAGGAGAGAGTATGGGGGAAGATTTTAAGAATTTAGAGAGGTTGAGAAGAGGAGGAGAGAGGTAATGTGGAATGACTTCATTTTCTCAGCAAATATAAGGCAAGGTCTTCAGATATGGTAAGAGGTAATTTCAAAAGTTTCAGAGAAGTGAAGGCTTAAAATATGCATTGTAGGATGTTGGTTAGGAAAGAATTACAAATTAGCAAAAGATGTCATCTTATTGCATTGAAGGCACAGGTGAGATTAGATAACAAATTTAGTTTTTAGAGAAAATATGCTTCAATTTTTCAATTAACAATATCCTTCTTCTCTCTTCATTTCCCTTTCCTTCACTGAGAAAGAATAAAAAACATAGCCCTTGAAACAAGAAAAACATAGTCAAGAAAAAACATAATCTTTTCTTGGTTATCTGTAAAAATTGATGTCTAAATTGGTGCCTGAGTTCCTCATCTCTCCATTAGGAATTGGGCAGCATGTTTCTCCATTGGCTGTCTCAAATCATGGTTGGTCATTGAAAATAGTATAAATTTGTAGTAGGCTTATTAAATAATTTCTCATAACTTCTTCTAGATCTGCATATGAGTAATAACAGAAGTAGATTTTAGCAGTAACCTAGAAATGGGGTTTGTTAAATTATGATAATTGTTAAGGCAAGGGAAATGGCTTAAAGAGCAAAAGACAGTGTAATATTTAACCAATTAAAAATAGTCAAGATTAGGAGGGGAAGCAAGTGAAGCTATGGAAGAGTTGAAGGTCTGAGAAAGTACTTAGGAGTGGAAGGACTGGAACTCATGGTAGGGACCAAGATTAGGCTGAGAAAGAAGATCACTAGAATGAAGAGGAGTGTGATATAGTGAGAGATGGTGTGATAGATATGATTTGGTCATGGAATTTCAGAATTCTTGACTGTGGAAGTGGAATTTTGGGAGTTATGTCAAGGTCAAAGGTCCCTCCACCTCTACTTTTGTATAGCTGAGTTGGCATGGAGGGCTAAGTCATGAGAATTGAGAAGACTGCGCAACTTAGAGACTAGAATATTTAAGGAATATCAACATACATGTAATGTGCCCTAGTATGACAGTGATTGGGACCTAACATGAATAATATGAATCAAATATTGACCTTTGAGAGAATGGAGGGTGAATGATATGGCTCATAGGTAACTGCCAACTGATTGGGTTTGTATTTAGATAGAATGGGACTCAAATTATCAGAGGAATTTCAACTGTTCTCTAATAGTAGAAAATGGCAATGGGCATGAATAATAATCTGACTCCCTCCCAAGGATAAATGAAGTTGAGCAATGTGAGAAAAGGTAAAAACAGTATTGAAAAGGACATCCAAGGAATACTGTGGTCTCTAGGGAAGGCTAGGTCTCAGTAAGTGGTGGAAAATGGAAGAAGAAAGAGAAAGACATCCATAATTGAAGTCGTTTTGTGAATAAATTAAGGGACAAGAAAGAGGTCTAATAGAATAGGAAGGTTTGTTAATTAAGGAAAAGGAATTCCAGAAGGCACAATGGAAAAGTGGGCAGAACAGGAGCTGTCTACTGTTATGTATAAAATCTCTTTTGAAGTGCAATAGGGACCATGTTTAATCTCTTAACTTTGGTAGTGGGTTTGAATCAGTTGCTCAAGGTGCTATATTTGAGTGAGGCACCAAGTGGTACTCAGAGGTACTAAACTGATTTTCTGCTTACCAATTCCCACTTGTCCCAACTTTTCCTTACAAGAATTTTCTGTATCCCGAAGTTCCTACCTCTGGGTTTGAGTATTGCAATAACAAGTCCTAATTCCCATTGACTACATTGCTCCTCCTTTCGAAACCCATTTTCTTCTTCTCAGCAGTCAGTCAACCTATAGGCTTAGAGGTCAGGACTTCATAAAAAGCAAAAGTAAAATCTAAGAACAATTCTGAATAGTCAATCACATCCACTCATGTTAAAGATGAATTTCCAAAATTTCACACCTTCACCTGCTTCATATCTCTCTGACACTCATAGAGGAGGGGGAGACAGTTTTTTTAAATTTTAAATTATTTCATTTGTTTTCAGTTTTCTACAATCATTTCCATATATCTTAGATTTTTCCCCCTCCTTCTGTCTTCTTCCTCCCTTCCTCCTCACTCCCTCCCCAAGATGGTTTGCAATCTTATATAGGTTCTACATTACTATCAAATACGTTTTCACCTTAGTCGTGTTGCATAGAAGAATTAAAATAAATCGAAGAATAAAATAAATAGAAGAATTAAAATAAATAAAATTAAATTAAAAATAAATAATAAATTAAAATAAAATAAATCATTAAACAAAACAAAACATAACACAGGAGAAAAAGGTCTTCCTCATTCAATTCCATAGTTCTTTTTCTGGATATGGAAGGCAGTTTGCCTCCAGAATTCATTGGGAAATTTTTAGGTCTTTGCACTGGTGTGAAAGAATGTCTAGCAGAAAAATTCCTCACACACTGTTGTAGATGCTGTGTACAAAGTTCTCCTAGTTCTACTTCTTTCACTTTGCATCACTTCATACGAGTCCTTCCAGGGTTCTCTGAAGTCTCACTGCTCATCATTTCTTTTTTTTTTTTAATTACTTATTTATATTAGTTTTCATTATTCATTTCCACAAGATTTTGGGCTCGAACTTTTCTGTCCAACTTTCTTGTCCTCCACTCCAAAACACTTTGGATTCTGATTACCCCTTCCCCCAATCTGCCCTCCTTTCTATCACATCCCTCCCTTCCCTTATCCCCATCTTCCCTCTTTTCTTGTAGGACAAGATACATTTCTATACTCCATTACCTGTATTTCTTATTTCCCAGTTACACGCAAAAACAGCTCTCAACATTCATTCCTTAAACGTAGAGTTCCAATTTCCCTCCCTTCTTCCCACCCCACCTACCCTCACTGAGAGGCAAGCAATTCAGTAAGGGCTACGTATCTGTAGTTTTGCAAAAGCCTTCCATAATAGTCATGTTATGAAAGTCTAACTATGTTTCCCTCCATCCTATCCTGATCCCTATTTGTTCTGTTCTCTCTTTAGACCTTGTCCCTCCACTAAAATCTTTGCTTCTAATTACTCTTTCCTCCCATTTGCCCTCCCTTCTATTATCCCACACCCCACTTACCCCTTCTCCCCTATTTTCCTTTAGTGTAAGATAGATTTTCATACCAAATTGAATGTGCATGTTATTCCCTTCTTAAGTCAAATGTGATGAGAGTAAGCTTCACTTTCTCCTTCTTACCTCCCCCTTTTCCCCTCCATTCAAAAAGCTTTTTCTTGTATTTTTTTTATGAGATTACTTGCCCCATTCCTTTTCCTCCATTCTCCTCCCAATATATTCCTCTCTCATCCCTTAATTTTATTTTTTAAAGATCATCCCTTCCTATTCAACTCACTTTGTGCCCTCTGTATACACACACACACACACACGTGTGTGTGTGTATAAACCCTCCAACTACCCAAATACTGAGAAAAGTTTCAAGAGTTACAAATATTGTATATCCATGTAAAAATGTAAACAGTTCAACTTTAGTAAGTCCCTTATGACTTCTCTTTCCTCTTTACCTTTTCATGCTTCTCTTGATTCTTGTGTTTGAAAGTGAAATTTTCTATTCAGCTCTGGTGTTTTCATCAAGAATTCTTGAAAGTGCTCTCTCACATTGAATGACCATTTTTTCCCTTGAATTATTATACTCGGTTTTGCTGGGTAGGTGATTTTTGGTTTTAATCCTAGTTCCTTTGCCTTTGGGAATATCATAGTCCAAACTCTTCAATCCCTTAATACAGAAGCTGCTAGATCTTGTGTTATCCTGATTGTATTTCCACAATACTCCAACTCTTTCTCTCTGGCTACTTTCAATACTTTCTCCTTGACCTGGGAACTCTGAAATTTGGCTGCAATATTCCTAAGAGTTTTTCTTTTCAGATCATTTTCAGGAAGTGATTGGTCGATTCTTTCAATATTTACTTTCCTATCTGGTTCTAGAATATTAGGGCAGTTTTCCTTGATAATTTCATGAAAGATGATGTTTAGGCTCTTGCTATCATCCTGACTTTCAGGTAGTCCCATAACATTTAAATTGTCTCTCCTATTTTCCAGGGCAGTTGTTTTTCCAATGAGATATTTTCAATTGTCTTCTATTTTTTCATTCTTTTGGTTTTCTTTTATAATTTCTTGGTTTCTCATAAAGTAATTAGTTTCTACCTGCTCCATTCTGATTTTTAAATAACTATTTTCTTCAGTGAGCTTTTCAACCTCCTTTTCCATTTGGCAAATTCTGTTTTTTAAAAGTGTTCTCTCCTCATTGGCTTTTTGGACCTCTTTTGCCATTTGAGTTAGTCTCTTTTTAAAGGTATTACTTTCTTCAGCATTTTCTTTGGGTTTCCTTTAGCAAGCTATTCACCTTTGTTTCATGACTTTCTTGCATCGCTTGCATTTCTCTTCCCAAATTTTTCTCCACCTCATTTACTTGATTTTAGAAGTCCTTTTTGACCTCTTCCATGGCCTGAGATCATTGCATATTTATTTGGAGGATTTGGATGGAGAATATTGACTTTTATATATTCCTCTGATGGTATGCATTGTTCTTCCTCATCCAGAAGGATGAAAATAGTACCTGCTCACCAAAAAATTAACCTTCTATAGTCTTATTTTTTCCCCTTTTTGGGGGGCATTTTCCCAGTTAGTTACTTGACTTTTGAGTCCTTTGTCAAGCAGGGGTTATACTCTGGGGATTTGTATGTTCTCAGTTCCTCTAAGGTGTCACAAGAAAGGGGAAGGAGTTTACTCCTCTCCTGGCCTGTGGTCTGGTCTGAGAGCTACTCCAAGCTTTTCTGCCCAGGATCTGTGAGTAGAATTCCCTCTCCGGAGCCTCCACCAGCTCCACCAGCCAGTGTTCCTCCTCACCCCAGGACTTCCACTCAGGGCTGAGATCCGGGTCAGTGGCTCAATTCTCCCATGCTCTTTAGACCAAGGACACCAAAATTAGACACCCTTGCGGCTGCCTGGGGCCAGGGCAAGGGGAGGGTCCTGCTCCCTTCTCACCTGGTGAAAGAGCTTTCTCTCTGACTTTTGAGGATACCTCTGGTGTTTGTGGGTTGAGGGGTCTGGGAACTGCATCTGCTGCTGGAGGTGCCCTGAAGCCTGCTCTCTTCCTGTCTATGCCACACTGAATGGTCAAGGCTAGGCTGTGCTTCACTCCAAGCTGGTGTGATAGACCTTTCCTGTCAGCCTTCCAGGCTGCCTTGAACTGTAAATCTCTCTCACTCTGTTGCCTTGCACTTCTACTCTTCTAGAATTTGTTTAAAGTCATTTTTTACAGGTATTTTATGGTTTGTGGGGGGAGAGCTCCTACAGGTCGTCCTACTCAGCCATCATGGCTTCACCTCCCTGTTCATTACTTTTTATAACAAAATTACATTCTATTACATTCATACACCACAACTTGTTCAGTCATTCACCAATTAATGGGTGTCTCCTTGATTTCCAGTTTTTGACCACTACAAGGAGAGCAGCTATAAATATTTTTGTACATGTGGGACCCTTTCCCATTTCTGTGATCTCTTTGGGATACAGTCCTAGAAGCAATATTTCTGCATCAAAGGGTGTGCACATTTTTGTAGTCCTTTGGACATAGTTCCAAATTGCTCTGCAGAATGGTTGGATCAGCTCACAGCTCCACCAACAATGAATTAGTGTTCCATCTCTCCCATATCTTCAACACTTATCATCTTCCTGTTTTGTCATGTTAGTCAATCTGATGGAGTGCTATAGTACCTCAGAGTTGTTTTAATTTGCATCTCTCTAATCAATGGTGATTTAGAGCATTTTTTTATATGATTATAGATAGCTGTAATTTCTTCCTCTGAAAACTGCCTATTTATATCCTTTCACCATTTATCAGTTGAGGAATGATTTGTATTCTTGTAAGTTCAACTCAATTCTTTATATATTTTAGAAGTGATATCTTTATCACAGGTACTAGTTGCAAAAATTCTTTCCTAGCTTTCTGCTTCAGAGGGGGAGATCTTTGAAAAATAACTATTTTTCTCTTTCAAATCTTCCCGTTTCTTAACTTCCTTCTTCCATTTGGTGATATTCCACTAGGGGGCAGCTAGGTGGTGTAGTAGATAGAGCACCAGTACAGGAGTCAGGAGGACCTGAGTTCAAATTTCTCTTCAGACACTTGACACTGACTAGCTCTGTGACCTTAGGCAAGTCACTTAACCCCAGTTGCCTCATCCTGGGTCACCTCCAATCATCCTGATGAATATCTGGTCACTGGATTCAGATGGCTCTGGAGAAGTGAGGCTGGTGACCTGCACAGCCCTCCGTCAATCAAAACAAAGTCAAGTGCAAGACATGTCATTATTTCTCTGATGGCATGGTGTTCTTTGGCAATGAAGGACACACATAATTAAAATTGTCCATTTTACAACTCACTCTGCTCTCTATATCATGTTTATTTATTAACTGTTCACTTATCCCTAAGTCTAATAGGCAATATATTACATGTTCTTGAAGTTTTTATATTTTTTATTTTTATTTTTTGGTAACATCTCTCTTTATACCAGGTCATGTATCCATTTGGAACTTGTCTTGGTAAATTGCATAAGACATTACTCTGTGCCCATTTTTTGCCATACTGCTTTCCAGTTTTTACCAATTAGTGAATTCTTATCCCCAAATCTTAAGGCTTTATGCTTATCAAATACGGGGTTACTACATTTGCTGCTGTAAATTACGTTTATCTATCTTTCTATTTTATAGGCAGTGTCATATAGTTTTGATAATTAGTACCTTATAATGGAGTTTTAAATCTATAGTTTAAGATAAACCACATTCATTTTCAATTTTATGAGTTCCTTTGATATTCTTGCCTTTTTGTCCTTCCAAATGAACTTTGTTGTTATTTTCCTCCTAGAGTAAAATTGTTTGGTAGTTTAATTGTGTTGACATTGAATGTATAAATTTCTTTAGGCAAAGTTGTCATTTTTATTATATTGGCCTTGTCTTCCTAAGAACACTGAGTATTTCTCCAATTGTTTAAATCTGGTTTAATTTGTATAAAAATGTTTTGTTAAAATGATTTTGTTTGCCTAATTCCTGGGCTTGTTTTGACAGTTATACTTTGAGGCATTCTATACTATTTAGAATATTTCCTACTATCTTTTCTTGTAGAGTTTTATTTGTGCTATGTAGAAATGCTGATGATTTCTGTTGATTTATATCCTGGTACTTTTCTAAAATTGTTCATTGTTTGAACTAAATTTTTAGTTGAGTGTCTGGAATTGTCCAGGTATAATATCATATCATCTGTAAAAAGACATGGCTTTATTACTTCACTAAATATTCTGATTTCTTCAGTTTCTTTTTCTTCTTTTACTATTATTTTTAGGTTTTCCAGTACAATGTTAAATTATATTGGTTAGAATGGGCATCTTTCTTTCATATCTGATCTTACTGGGAAAACATCTAGCTTATCTCTATTACCAAGAATGCTTGCTGATGGTTTTATATAAATGCTTTTTTATCATTTTAAGGAAAAATCCATATTTTCAACTTTTTTAAAACAGAAATGAGTGTTATATTTTATCAAAAGCCTTTCTACATCTAATGATATAATCATATGATTTAAAATTGGTATTCATACAATCAGTTATGTTAATAATTTTCCTTATTCTAAACCACCCCTGCATTCCTGGTATAAATCTCACTTGATCATACTGTATAATCTTTGTAATATATTTTTGTAGTCCTTTACCTAGCATTTTATGTAGGATTTTTGTATCTGTGTTCATTAATGAAATCAGTCTATAATTTTCTTTCACTGTTTTCACTCTTCCTGGTTCAGGTATCAATTTCATATTGGTTTCATAAAGGGAGTTTGGTAGGTTCTCTTCATTGTCTATTAATATCAAATAATTTATTGTATATTGCAAGTAACTGATCTTTAAATGATTTGGTCTTGATGTTTTTCTCTTTGTAAGCTCTTTTATGACCTTTCAATTTCTCTTTCTAAAATTTGTCTCTCATGATATTCTGTTTCTGTTAACCCAGGAAATTTTTTGGTAAATATTTTTTCGATTTCATTTAAATTGTTAACTTTATTGACTTATAACTGGCAAAAAAATAACTCCTTATAATTGTCTTAGTTTCATTTTTGTTAATGTTATATTCAACCTACTCAATTTTAACTCTAGTGATTTGGTTTTCTTTTCTTTTTTTTTCACCAAATTAATAGATAGTTTATCGATTGCATTGTTCTTTTTCATAAAACTAACTCCTAGTTTTATTTATTAATTTAATGGTTTTTCCACTCAGTTTTATTAATCTTACTTTTACTATTTAGCATTTCCAATTTAGTGTTTAATTCGTGATTTTTAGTTTCTTCTTTTTTTAGTTTTTTAAATTGCATAACCAATTCATTGTTCCGTTCTTTCTCCATTTTATTGAAGTAAACACTTGATATAAATTTTCTTTTGATCTGTGCTTTTGCTGTATCCCATAGATTTTGATAGGATGTCTCATTATTGTAATCTCTTTATACAGTTACTAATTGTTTCTTTGCTTTGTTCTTTAACCCATTCTTTAAGATTACATTATTTAATCTCCATTGTGATCTGGAAGGGATACTTTAAATTTTTTGCTTTTAACTATAAAATTTTAATGTCCTTAAATGTGTTCAATTTTTTCAAAGGGGTTCCATGAACACTGAGAAAAAAGGTGTATTCCTTTCTATTTTCAATTAGGTCTCTCCAGATTTCTATGATATCTAGCTTATCTAAAATTCTATTCAGTTCCCTGACTTGTTTCTTATTTATTTTTTGGAAACATCTTGTGTTGTTGTGTTTGTCCTTCATTGTTGAAGAGGACTGTGATATCAGGATGATGACATGACTCGAAATTGACTTTGATTTGAGTCAAGGAGGGCTGTGCAGGGTCACCAACCTCACTTTCTTCTCCTGAGTCATCTGGATTAAGTGGCCTGATGTTCAGTACAATGCAATGTGAGACCCTGGCCCTTTCAGGTTTAGGTCCTATAACATTCTTACTTTGAGTGAGATACCTTGGATACATCAATCTAGTTCTTTAAAGGGAATACTTTTAATCACCCACTATTATCTACTACTATCTATCTCCAACTGTATCTAATTTAATATTTCTTTTAAAAATTTAGATATTATGGTATTTGGAGCATACAGGTTGATTTTTTTAATATGGCTCCATTGTCTATGACAACTTTTATCAAAATGTGCTTATACTGTTTATCTCTTTAAATTGTATATATTTTATGTATTTTAGCTGTAACTTTGAGATTTTAATTTCTACCCCTGCTTTTTTGCATCAGCTGAAGCATAATAAATTCCCCATTTTAACTCTGTCCTGTTAAAATGTGCTTCTTGTAGATAACATGTTGAATTCACATATTTAATCCATTCTGCTCTTTCCATTTTAAGAGTGAGTTCATTCCATTCCTATTCAAAGTTACAATTACTCTCTGTGAATTTCTCTCCATCCAATTTGTACTCACTACTGTTCTTATTAGTCTCTCTTTTTACTCTGTCACTGGTACCTTGTCCTCTCTTCTTACTCTCCTATTTTTCTATTCTACCCATCCCTCCAAGACTCCTTCCCTTATTCTCTCCATTCACATTCCTAAATCTTAACCTACACAGACTTCTAAAGTCCATACCTTATCCTGTCCCCTTGTCCTCTTATTTCTCCATGAATGTAGAAGAATTTTTCCCTTTTTAGATGTATATGCTATTTCCTGTTTAACACAGATCCAGTGAGAGTGAGATTCCAGCACTAGCCAACCTCTACCCGCACCTGCTTCCTCTGAATCACTTCTTAACTTCATACCAAATTTGAAAGAGACAATTTTTTTGTTTTTTTTTTTTTTGTTTTCCTTCCCACTTTTGTTTTTCAGAATAACTTCATCATTAAAAACTCAGTCCCAACTTTTCTTTCAAACTACTGTTTGAAATGATGACATTCTTAAGAATTCTGATAACATTTTCATATATTAGAAGTAAACAGTTTGGTCTAAAGACTCCATATAATTAGTCTTTAACGTTTTCCTTTTATTTTTTTCTGGATTTTACGTATCAAATTTTTCATTTAGCTCAGGACTTTTTGTCACAAATGCCTTAAAGTCTTTCAGTTCATTTAATGTCCATTCTTTTTCTTCAGGATTACAATCAACTTGGCCCAGTATGTTATTCATGGTTTCAGTTTTAACTCCTTTGCTCTTCAATATACAACATTCAGAGACATGAAGTCTTTTAATATAGAAGTTTCTAGGTCTTCTGAAATCCTGGTGGTGTCTCAACAGTATTTAAATAACTTTTTTCTTCATGTTTGCATTGTTTCTCCTTAACCTGGGAGTTTTTAAACTTGTCTTTTTTTTGTCCTGAAATATCTTTCAGGTGGTGAATGGAGGATTCTTCATTCTATTTCTACTTTACCCTCTTGTTCACGAATTTCAGGGCAAATTTCTGTAACGAAAAGACTGTTTAATAAAAGGGCTCTTGTTCTATAATTTCAGGGCAATTTTTGTTTTAATAATTTCTTGTAACATTATATCAAGATTATTATCTTGATAATAATTTTCAGATAGCCCTAGAATTCTCTTATTGTCTCTTCTCAATCTATTTTCTAGATCATTTGTTTTTCTAATGTGATGCTTCAAATTCTCTTCTAAATTTTTTAGTTTAGTGTTTCTTGGTGTCTTATGTTATTTGATTCCCCTTGTACAATTCTAGTTTTCAAGGAGCTATTTTCTTCCTTAAGATTTTGGACTTCTTTTTCCAAGTGGTTAACATTTTTTAATAATTTTCGTGAATTGCTTTTATTTTTTTCTTTCAAATATTCTTTTTAAGCTTGTGACCATTTGATGTAATTCCTTGGGGTAGGAGTGGCTTTTCTAGCCTCAGTATCTTTCTCTGAATATGAACCCAGATTTTCTTTTATACCAATGTACCTCTCTGTGATGGAATTCTTTTTCCTTTTTTTACTCATTTATATTTTGCTTTGTTTTATTTTAGCAGTTTATTATTGTAATCAGTGTACAATTGTAATTGTACTTATTTAATCCTGACCTTTGGGCTATGGTGCTCCAGTCCTGAGGTCTTCCTTACTGTTATTTTCTGTATTCTGTTCAGAGGTTCAACCTCAGGCACTCCTCTCTTCCCCTAAGACAGAGTTAGGAGCCCCAGTCACATCCCAAAATGTTCTTGCTTCCTGTGGTGCTTGCTTCTCCTTGCACAATCACAGCCCAGGATCATGTGTGTTCAGCACCACTAGGACTGAAGTCCAGAAACAGCAGGGATCTTTCAATCTTCCCCCACTCAATCATCTGATCCCCAAGATTTGTCTAGATGAAAGTGTGTGAGGGGAAGGCTTAGTGAGGTGAAATTTCTTGAGGCCTAGTCTGCTTCCTGCAGGACTTGCCTCCAGGGCCTGCTGTTTGTTGATTCAGCAGAGTTGGCCTGGAGCTTCCCACACTTCATTCAGACCATACCTCAGGCTCTGGAGGAGCTACCTTTCCTGAAGTCATCTCAAGTTGTCTTAGGAAGAGTGTTGCTTTGCCCCTTTATTTTTGCTGCTATGTTCCTTTTGTGATTATGTTCTATCTGTTTGTGGAGGAAACTTGGAGAGTCTGAAAATTTCTGACTTACTATGCCATTTGCCCAGATTGCTTCATTTAGGGCTTTCTTTTAGTATATCTTCCCAGGTCATTTCCTGCGCTGTGTGAGGTCATTGGGATCCTGATTGTGAGTTTTGCATTTGAAGTTGAAGTGGCCCTTTCTGCCCTGTGGGTCATACATAGATGCATAGGTAAGCAGGAGGTAAGTAGGGTAGAAATGTGCTTGAATCATGGGATGTTAATAAAGCCCAAGCTGGACAGTCCTTAAGCAGCCCAGATCCTGAGACTCCACTAGTCTGTGCAGTCCTGACCCCTTGTAGATCAGTATAACCTTGGTATGTATTTGCCCCTATACCCCTAACTGATCATTTCCAATCTGTATACCCCTCAGCCCATGCACTGCCCTGAATTCTGATTGGGTTCCAATCTCTGCATAATTCTGGCCCTGTTGTGTCCACCAGTTCATATGTAGGCATTCTTCTAAGCGTTTCCTGACCCTGAATTTTCCTATATTGTCTTTGCAAAACTGATCCTGGTTTTCACACAGTCTTGAACCTCACATGCTACTGAGTCTCTGAGAATTTCTGAACCATAGTTACCCCCTCCCCACCGCTACTATGGATTTAGCTAAAATATTGAGTATTGGGACCCTTGTAAATCTGGATTATTTCAAATAGAATGTGGTGCATAAGACATAACTGAAACCCAGGGAGGGGATTGGAGAGGGTTCAGAGGACCCAGGGACTATGAAAGGGCCAGAAACAGATGGCCCAACCCAGAAACACATGTTTCCCATATGCATCAGCTCATTGTTAACTTTTCACTTACAGGGTATTTTTACACATGGAGTTACATGTATAACTGGATAGCTTTCGTGACAGGTTTGATGCTGGTAATATTAAAGTTTGTGTCAATATACTTATTAAGAAGGTTTGTCATCACACACCACCAGTCTTCAGATCTGACATAAGGTAATTTCATGTGGGAACTGCATTTGGCTTAATTGCAAGTGAAGGTCCCCACAGGCAGCTGATGAGAGACCAAGGGTGTAGTTATATTGGTGTAGGAGTTAAAATGGATGTAAGGGAAGGAATGAATCACCAAAGAAGGTGAGTGGGAGACTTGGCAGCATGGGATAGAGTGAGAAAGACAGTGAACTTGCAGTAGAGGAAGATCAAAACTAGATCCCTTTCCCTCTCTTCTTCCCACTCTCCTCTCCTCTCATTTTCCTTGGGCCTTTTGACCCTTCTCCCTGCATTCTCCCTCTTCTCTACTTTTCTGTTTCCTTCTGGTGTCTCCCTTTTCTCTTTTCTCTCTTTACACTTCTTTCTTTCCCTCTTCTTTTTCTTAACCCTATCTCCTTGTCTCTATGCATCCTCTTCTCAAACAAATGCCTAATCACTGAGGTGAGTCAACCTCATCCAGTACACATATTTGTTTTCCTCCCTGGTTCCTGAGTGAGAACAAGAAGGCAGATGTCATGTCCAGGTGTCTGAGTTGTAGTGGGAGTTGAGGGTGGCATTGTATGGGAGGTGAAATCCCTTTGTCTTCAATTTCCAGGCAATTTGCAGAGGACCACCTTCCCCTGCAAGGCTTCCTACTTCTTGACTTGCTTAAAGTCCTTGATAGTCAACTTGAACCCTCTCAATCACTCACTATCTGCATTCTCTCCCAAAGGATCAAGTTGTATGACTCAAGGTGGTCAGTCACTCAATAAATATCTGTTAATCACCTACTAAGTGCTAGGTACTCTACTAAGCCTGGGCATACCAAGAATGGCAAAAGACAGTACTTGCTATTAATCTAAGGGGAGGCAAGGTGTAAACCATTATATCCAAACAAGAGATATACAAGATAAATTGGAGATAAGCTGCACTGGAAAGTCACTAGAATTAAGCAGGAGGAAGAATGTGTTTTCGTAAGAGGTATGATTTTAGCTGGCACTTGGAAGGAAGCCAGGGAAGTTGTGTAGCTATGATGAGAAGAGAGATAACTCAAGCTATGAAGGACAGACAGTGCAAATCTCTGTAGTTGGAATATGGAGTGTCTTGTACAAGGAACAAAAAAGTCAGTGTCACTGGATCATGGGTTAAATGGGGCAGAGGGTATTAACTGTAAGAAAACTGGCAAGGGACTGGGAGGTTATAAAGGGCTGTGAATGCTCAACAGAGTGTTTTATATTAGGTCTTCTTCCTTGTTGCCTGAAACTCTGCTCTTCATTCTCACCATCACCTTCATCCATCAGACCCTCATTTCTGCTCTCTTCCCTTCCCTATTCTGTTCCCTACTTCCCTTGGAAAATCGGTTCTACTGTCCTCTTTCCTCTTCCCTTGAGTCCCTTTTCCTCTTACTTTACTGCCTAAGTTGGCTTGCAAAGTGTCAGTTTTGGATCACACTCTCCATCTTGTGCCTTTGCTCCTACACACCTGAAGCTGACAGAAACTAGAGAAAATCATTTTCTGAACTAGGACTCTCACTGCTCCAAGGCAGAACTTTAAAACTTCCCCAAGTATTTCACTATCCCACTCACCACAGTGACTCTTAAAAAACTTTTTATTCTTTCACAACCTTCCAATGACTAACTCACTCCAACTCTCTCACCTGAGAATCCAGCCTCATATTGAACTACAAATTTGAGAGACATCTTGTTACAGAATTGCTAAGAGATCCCTCTTTTACCCTCTTCTTCATCTTACATCACTCAGGTGCCTCCTGACACTATCCCCTCCTTCACCCGTGTCTCACACATTGAAGTGGATCTTCTTGGCAAGGCAAACCCCTCTATGTGTACAACTGGTCCTATTCAATTCTGTCTCCTCCAGGAGATTTCTCACTTTATCATCCTCACTCTCTCAACCATCTTCAATCTTCACAAATCTGCTTGCTGATGCCTTTGATCTATGAACATAAACACTTTCTTCCATTCTAAGAAAAACAAAAGCACCAATTGATTCGTACATGTCTGCCACTACTGTCTCTCCTTCCTTTTGTGGCTAAAATCCTTGAGATGGCAGCTACAATAGTTACCTCTTTTCTTTCCTCTCACTCCTGTTAATGCTCTACAGTCTGGCTTCTCAACTCATATAAGTGAAATCCCTCTCTTCAAAATTTCTAATTGTCCAATCTAAAGACCTGTTATCAGCCTTTAACCTTCTTGGTTTGTCTTCAGCCTTTGATGCTGTTGATGTCTTTTCTTTTTCCTATTGTTGTGGGTCATTTGTTTCCAATGTTTTGCGACCACTTTTTGGAGTTCTCTTGGTAAAAGATACTAGAGTGGTGTGCTACTTTTTTTTCCACCTCATACTTACAGATGAGGAAACTGAGGCAAATAGAAGTAAGTAACTTGCCCTGTGTCACACATCTGGTGGATATCTGAGGCCAGGTTTGCACTCATGAAAATGCTGAGTCTTCCTGAATCCAAGTACAATGTTCTGTCCACTGCAACACCTGGCTGTCACTTTTTTTTTAATATCATCTTTCTCTCTATATTTTTTTTAATGAAAATAGTCTCTATTCTGGTTCTTTCCCTTCATATCTGACCAGTCACCTTCACTGGATCTTTATCCAGACCATGTCTACTAACCATGAGTGTCCCACAAGGTTCTGTCATGGGCCTTATATTCTTCCTTTGTTTTACTTAACTCAGGGATCCAATCATCTCACATAGATTCAATTATCATCTCTATGCTGATAATTCTCTTCTCTGTTTGTCCAGTCCTAACCTCTCTCCTAACCTCTAGTCTTCTCTCTCCAACAGCCTATTAGACATCTCAAAACCAATGTCTCATAGACATCTGAAGGTCAACATCCTGAAAAATAAACTATTTTCTGCCTCAGACCTTCCCTTTTCCTAACTTTCCTTTTCCATTTAATGGTATCACTATCTTCCTAGACATCCAGGTTAGCAATTTATGCAGTATCCTTAACTTCTCACTCTCTTTGACCTCTCCCCCATATCCAGCCTTTTTCTAAAACTTTTTCATTTTTACCTTTGTAACATCTCCCTTTTCTCTGATCCTGCTGCTACCTGCAGAAGGCTCTTATCACCTCATACCTGGTGGACTCTTGCAAAAATACCCGTGAGTTTATCTCCCTGCTTCTAGTCTCTTACCACACTGCTCTAGAACATGTAACACCAAATTCAATAAATTGTAGTGGCTCCCTGTTACCTCCATAGTCAAGCATACAATCCTCTGTTTGGCTTTGAGAGACTTTCCTAACTTGATCCCTTCCTATCTTTCCAATATTTTTATACCTTACTCCCATCCACACACTCTGTAACCCTGTGATTCTGGCCTCCTGACTGTTCTTTGCAATCTTCACTCCAACTCCTAACACTGGACATTTCCATTTTCTCCCACATCTCTGCAATTCTCGCTCTTCACTTTACCTTCCAGGCTTCCCTGGAATCCTTCAAGTCTTTGCTAAAATATACAGATGTCATAAACATCAGTCATCAACAGATTGATTATGTGAGATGAGAAAGACTTAGTAATTCAGGATGACATTTCACTCTGAACAGCTATCCTTCTCCCTCCTCTTCCCTAGCTCTTTTTCTTTCCTTCTGCTGACAACTTTTATATCCCATGCTTCTGCTTCTTAATTATTTTAGCCACCTCCTCAGCATTAGTCTACACCTATGGAACAGGGACCCTTTATCTTGCCCCCCACAACAGTTAGAATGCTCAAGTAACTATTCTTGTTTCTAGGTGACTACATGGAAGCTTGGGAGCAGTACTGCAGCCACCCATGGACGATTGATCACTGAGGGAATTGCAATGGTGGACAAATCCTGAGCCAGAATAGATGATGCCTCAAATGTACAAAAATCAAGCTGCTTACCTCCTTGCCTCTCTTCCATTCTAGCCTTGATGCTTGAGGTCTCTTTAATGTTCCGTTAGGAGAATCAGATTGGGGAAGGGATGATCATCCACTCTTCCATCCATGTATCTATGATCACTTCTGACTCTTTTGTCTTTATTGTGTCCTGACTTTGCCCCATATAAGTTTCCCCCAGCTTCATTTGTCAAGCACTGACTGGGAGCTTGTGATTTGAAAGGTCTGAAATTTCTGACTTTCAATGAACAACTGGATGTTAAAAGGGACCATTGCTGCCTTGAAGAAGATGCCGAAGGAATGATGTCTGACCAAAGCTTGGAATTTGATCAGATATTGTCAAAGGTGAAATGTAAACTGCCTTGCTCAATCATTGCAAACTACCTTATAGGACAAGGGGATGGAGTGTCAATTCTGCATTTAGAAAGGTTCGTCTTTGTGAATTCAAATCTGGCCTAAGACACTTACTAGCTGTGTGACCCTAATCAAGTGACAACCCTGTTTGCCTCAGGTTTTCATCCAGGAAATGAGCTGGAGAAGAAAATACTCCAGTCCTCTGTCAAGAAAACCTCCAATAGGTTTACAAAGAGTCATTCGAAACTGAAATGACTGAACAACAAAGACAAAAACTGTCTTATGCTTTTATATAGTTTAGATATAACACTCAGCCTGTTGAATATGTAAGGGTAAGTTGCTGAAGCCAGTTCTGATCATGTTGTTAAAACCTTAAGGTTTGTCTGTACTTTGCATTCCTTTTTGTGAGTAGGAATAAATTTCTCATCCCACTCCTGATTTATATTGTACTTTATATACTGTTGTTACTTTCCCTTTTGGAGGAAACTGAGACTTGTAGGAAATAATCTCATTGTCTTCTGTCCTCAGGGTAGGAATTTGCTAGCTATCTAAAGCATGTGAACCCAAGGAACCTTCTTTTACCAGAGGCTAGGCTGCACAGGACTAAACCCCTAAGTCAATCACATGCTTACTACCAGGCAGTACTAAGTGTTAGTGCCCTAGCACCTGTGCTTAGTATTTCTAGGTTATACCTAACATCTCTGTACCTGTGATATCAGAGAAGGGAAACCCACCACAGTTATCTGGGGGAAAATAGTCACATAAACCTCATAATCTTTGGCTGCTAAGGAAACTACCCTTCTGTGAACATTCCTGTGACCCACTGACTTAGAGAGAGGAGGGATAATTCAGTTGAGCTGGGTCTGTTTCTTTTAGGAATCATTGCTAATCTGCTCTCCTACCTTCCTTCCTTCTATGTTGACTCTAAGACCAGAACACCTATCTCACAGTGGCAGCTTTGGCTTTATCTATCCCTTGATGCACCTGCTTGCCCATGCCCTGACCCATTGATATTTCATTTTATGTCTCAGTCTTTCCTTTCTAACTGTGACAGGACCAGAACTTTCCTAAGGCAAGTGTCCTAACTTCCAGATCAAGCTTCCTTCCCTCCATGAATCCTGATTGACCCAGTTTCCTTGATATAGCCTCTTGGTCTTGGGACGCAGAAGGTCCCAGTCATGTGTAGTCAGCACCTCTCAGACATGGTGGATATGGTCGGTGACTGAGATCATGTGAGTCACCCTATCTTGGCAATTGATTGACCAGATATATTTCCAGAGTAGACAAAAGGGACTTCATTCAGAGGAGCCAAGTGACACTGTGTGCTTATTGCGTATCCTTGCTGTATTAGGGCATATGTAGTCTTAAATATTCAGTGACTCACAAGTACCCTATTTTGTCCCAACATTGAACCTGAAACAGAGAGTTAGTAGACTCATATTAGAGTTGTGCCTCTAAGAGTTAGGCATTAATATGCAAGGACAAAATATCTAAGAGGAAGCATGATGTAGTGGTCAGGATGCCAGCCTTGGGCTCAGAAATTCCTGCCTCTGACATGAACACCAGCTCTGTGACCATGGGAAAGTCATTTAACCTCTCATTGCTCCAAGTCACCCTCTAAGGTAATCGCATTAGTGGAGAATTTCCCTAAACAGATAAAATTGTAGTTCCAGCCCAAAATCAAGGAAAGAGTTTTCACTTGGTACATGAATCATCTATCTCATTCTTTTGTGAAATGTGCCATAAATTTGGAAAGCATCTTGTAATAATGGAAAGATGATTACATCTGGAGCAGGAGTCTAAGTTGCATCGTAATCATCATAACATCACACTGTTCAGCTGACAATCTCCTGGTCCTTTGCCGATTCTACCAGCAGAGAAAAGCAAAAGAACTTAAGGGGAAAGACAGCCTAAATACATCATTATGCCTAATGCATAGAACCTGTAGTGTACATGCTTTCCATTTTGGTGGGGTGGGGTGGGGTGTATATCTCTGCTGGAGTGTACATCTCTCCTCCTTTAAGGTTCAATCAATCCATGTCTGCCATCTAATTATTTCTGGCAAATGTTATTTACAGATCTCCAGGTCACTTCCCTTCTTTACTTCAGGAATTCAGTGCATCCTCACAGTCTATCCTCAACTCCTGCCTTCGCACTAGAGGATTTCAGCATATCTATTGATAGTTTCTCAGAAACCCTAAACTCCTATTTCCTCAACTTATTCATCCCCATTACCTGTTAGTTACTTCTCTACCCCATTTAAGCTGCCCACAAAAGATGATCATACCCTTGATCTTGCCACATCCACAGATGTACCACTTCTGTGTTGAGCTTTGAAGTTCCTTTATGTGATCATATTCTATTATCATTTCATCTTTCCTTCTGCCTTGCAGAAATAACCTTGTTCTTCATCCACATCATAACCCAAGGCTCTCAGCCCCTCAATTCTCTTCCAAGCAATCACCCCTCTACTAGCTACACTCTCCCCCTTTCCCTGGCTTGACCTCTTGGTGAACTGGTTTAAGTCTATACAGAAGACTTCTCCTGAATCCCTTATCCCCTCATCCTCTTGTAAATATTGCCCTGCCATATTTCAGCCTTTGATCACTTCCACTCTTTGCTTCTTTGTCTGCTATATACTGCTTCTGAATGAAGGAGGAGAAAATGATGAAACTGTGCTGATTAAGATCACTGTAAATTTAAGTTACATAAGCTCAATGGGGCCTTAAAGAAGGCTATCCTTTCACAACTCCCCTATCGACACACTATCCCAATCTCCAAAATGGCTCTTTCAACACTTTTTAATCCCTCTTCAAACGTCGCATGGTTCCTCCTTCCCCCACCCTCCTGGCTGATAACCTTGACTCATATTTTGCTGAAGAAAAAACAAAAAACAAAAACATGAGGTCATTCATGGATAGCTCCCTTCTCACTACTGCTCCTTACCTCACTCCATTGAGATGCCTTCTGCTCCATCAAGATGCTTTTCATTGCAAAAGCAAATTTTCTATGTACACAAGTGATGCCATGCTAGTTCAGCACTCTCTCATTTATCTTCAAGCTCTCTCTGTCAACTGGCTGAAGAAGCCTTTACTGCCTAGAAAAACCCATTCTCAAAAATCCTTCACTTGACTCAGCCATCCCAACTATCTTTTCCCTTCTTTTGTGGCTAAACTTCTTGAGAGGGTTGAGTCCACTGCCAATCATTCTGACCTATATGTTGCCACTGGACTCCTTTGACTCTGGAGGAAAGAGAGAGGCTAATGACTTTGCACATTCCTGTCTCACTTAAATCCAATTCCCTTGCAAGTCAAGACATCACCCTCCTGACATCATTGGTCCACTTTCACAAAAGTGAATGAACAACAGTCTGTGCGAAGTTGTAGCTCTCCCCCTGAGGACCCAACTGAGCAGCTGCAATTGGACAATGCTGCTAATTCATCCCCCCTCTTCTTCCTCGTGTTCCACTTCTTTTTCCTCCTTCTTCTCTTCTCCCTCTGTCCACATAGGGAGTCATATCCTTAGACATGATTTTGATTGCTTATACTTGAGAAGATATCTTGGCATTTGGGTGCTAAATTTTTTTCTTCTTCCCTATTTCTTCATTTTTTTATTTTTTTAGAAAAACTGTTAAAATTAACTCTTCTGTCTTATGTAGTTGTTATTCATGATTTCTTCAAATATAGCACTGTAAATCAGGCTTTAATAGAGCCCATTCAAATAGAACTACTTCTTTATGCCCCTAAATTCAAATCTTTGGTTCGTACTGATGGGCCAGTAACAGGTCCTAGCACAACCCTCACTTGATCATTCTTTGGGGTTTGATGGCTCAGAGTGAGTGTAAATAGCGATTTCTTCTATTCTGGCCAGAAACACTTACAGTCTGCCCCTTCCAGATTGATTCTTTTGGGAAGTCATTCATACATATTCTGCAAGCTAGTGACACTGGCCTTGTTCCTCAAACAAGGCATTCTACCTTTAGACTCCAGGCATCTTCTCTAGTTGTCTGCATGCCTGGGTGCTCTCTCTCCTCATCTCCACCTACTGACTTTCCTGGCTTCCTTCAAGAATCAGTTAAAAATCTTGCCCTCTACAGGAAGCCTTTCTCTATCACCCTTATTCTTTCCCTCTGTTGATTATTTCCCTTTTAGTATGGAGGTAGTTTGAATGCATATCATTATTCACAAGTTGTCTTCCCTATGAGGCTGTGAAGTCCTTGAGAGCAAGAATTCTGTTTTCCTGCCTTTGCATTTCCAGTGTACAATATCTAACACAAAGTATGTACTTAATGAATGTGTATTGACTGACAGAGGGGATACTGCTCTCTTTTGGAAAGATGTCCTATGCAGGCTCTCAAGAGACTCTTTGGCTTGAGTAGAACACCATCTAGTAGAAAATTCAGAGAGGGTATTCCCTCACTGTGTAAGATCCTGTCACATGGCCTTTCTGAAGCATTAAAAAAGGTAGCAAAAGAGCCAATCTGGGGACAGTGCTTCCATCGTAGTGCTCTACAAATCACACTGTAGTGGTGCTAGGGAAAAAATTTACTTTTGATGGTTTTGTTCTATGCTCTTGCCCCAAGTTGGGCAGAGGAGGAATACTGCATTTGCTAATAATACTGGGGGTATAACATGAGTGGAGCATACAACACTTACCCAATGCCTGAGACTCAACTGTAATAGAGCAGGCTACTTGACCATTTAATAACATCCTGACACTTTATGATTGTGCTCAAGGAGGAAGATGCCATGTCCAGTCTCTGATTTGTAGTGGGCATTGGGGATAGGGATGTATGGGAGGTGAAACCCCTTTGTCTTCTATTTCCAGACTAATGGTTGAGGACTACCTTACCCTGTCAGGCTCCCTTGGTTTGCTTAAAGCCCTTGACAATCAACTCTAACTCCCTCAATCACTCGCTGCCTGCATTCTCTCCCTGTGGGACAAGTTTTATGGTTCATTGCGGTCAGTCATTCAGCCAAATTTGTTAAGCACATACTATGTGCCAGGCACTCTGCTAAGCCCTGGGGATACAAAGAATGGCAAAAGATAGTCCTTTCTCTCAAAAATCTCAGTCTAAGGGGAGAGATAACATGCAAACCATTATGCATGAGCAAGTGATATACAGGACAGAGTAGAGATAATCAGCACAGAAAAGTCACTAAAATTAAGGAGGAGAAGGAATGTTCTTTTCGTAGGAGGCCTGATTTTAGCTGACATTTGAAGGAAGCTAAGGAGCTAAGATGAGAAGAGAGACAATTCCAGACATGAAGGGCAGTCAGTGAAAATCCCTGGAGTTGGGATATGGAGTTTCACTGGATCACAAATTAAATGAGGCAGAGGGTATAAATTGTAAGAAGACTGGAAGGGTACTAGGAAATTATAAAAGGCTTTGAATGCTAAACAGTTGAATTTATATTAGATCTTCTTTGCAACCTGAATCTGTTTTTCATTCTCACCATCACCTCCATCCATTAACCCCTCAGTTCTTTCCCAGGCCATCACCCTAACACTTGTTCTGTGCTTCCCTTCTATATTCTGGCCCCTTGCAAAACCAGGTCAGGTTTCCACTTTTCTCTTCTCTTGAGCCCCTTGCCCCTTACCTTATTGCCTAACTTGCCTCACAAAGCCTCAGCTTTGGATCACTACCACCATTTTGTGCCTTTGCTCCTACATACCTGCAGCCAACAGAAGCTGGATAAAATCTCAAAAATAATAGTATTTAACAATAATTCAATAGATTTTCCCTATGGAGAGGTATCACACAGAATGGAAGGATAAAAAGACTTAAATCAGTTTTGTCCAATTGCGTATATATATCTGCCAGGAAGGGGGCTTATTATGAGGAGATTTTAATTTAGTATCATTCCTAGTCTTAATACAGTGGAATTAGGGAACCAGCAACTACAGTTAATAGGTATATACATGAGAACCTTCATCCTTTCATAAACAGTTGGAGTCTTCTTACAGTTATCACACATCACATGAGTATATTTTGGAGAAGGAAATGCAGTTGTATTACCACTCACACAAGTATACATGAAAGGGCCTACTTGAGCTTTCTCTTCTATAGTAGTAATCAATACAGGTCCAAAATGTTGGCTTTCATTATAATTTTTTAATACTTTAAAGAAAGGTACTTCCTTGAAAGTCTTTTCCTTGGCTGTACTTGAAACAAAGATGTCATGTATCAGGTAAAAGGATATGGTAAGGGCATGTTAGACTGATCCTGTAGTGCTCTGCACTGTGGAGGTCCTTCTCGCACCTGAGGATGGATCTGGCAAACCCAGCAATCCCACACTCCAATATCTGTCACTGCTTGTCTCAATTACACTAGGGAATTTTGATGTCACTGGGTAGAGGTCATTATATCAAGGGATGACATGATCCCTATAAAATGCTATTCACATAAAAACAACTGAGTTAATGAATAGTGATTCATTTTATCATCCCCCGGGAAAGGCCACTATAATGGCATTATTATTCCCCTCAGCAATAATCTCTGCTGCCTTGGGAATGTGGGTAGGATGCTGTTTTACCCATACCTTAGCCCTTTTTACAAAATTAGTGCTTCCAAAGCCTCCCATGCCTTGTGACAATAGGGGCTAGTTCAGACATTTCTTCTGTTTCTCCCACCAGACATTTAGTCACAACTATTTGGATGATTCTTGAATTTGTGGAGCATACCACCAGCTCAGGTCCTAAATTTTGCTTTATAACTTTAATTTCCCCATGTAATCTGAATCAACAACCCCCACTCCCACAAATATGCATATTCCTTTTACAGGCAAACTAGAACTAGGAAATATGTGGCCAAGGTATCCAGGGAAAAATTGCATACCAATCCCTTTACGGGTTGTAACTATTTTTCCTGGGGGCAAATCCAAAGCTGTGAGAATTGGTCAATCATACCCTATAAATGGAGCCTGGGCTTGTGGATTCACAACCCACTACTTCAAAATAACATCAGCCTCAGGGCCCTGATTTTTAAATTAGAGGTTTGGAGAAGTAAATGCATATTTAGATTTAAAGAAGTGAGCCTGTCCTTCAATGGTCTATGATTCAATTGCTTTAAAGCTTCAAACACATTATCTTTCCAGTGTTGATAGGTATTATTCCCCAAATACCAGAGTTTTTCCTTTAATAACCCATTCATTCATTCTATTAAACCTGCAGCTTGAGGGATAGTAGGGAATGTGATATATACATTCAATACTATGATAGGTACAGTAAGAATTTATTTCTTTTCCTTTAAAGTGAGTCCCATTATCACTTTGAATTTGAGTAGGGGTGCCAGTAATATAACTCAGTAACATCTAAAGTTCGAAGTTATTTTTTAGAGTTACATTTTGTATAAGCAGGCCACTACGACTCCAGAATGCATGTCTACACATGTACAAAAATAGGGGCACCCTCTATTCATTGACAGGGTACCTATATAATCTATTTTATAAGTCTGAACAGGTATCTGGCCATGGGCTAATTCACCTTTAATGGTTCAGGGAATCAACCTCTCCTTTTCAGTTTGAAATATGGTGCTTTCCGATTGAACTGGCTTTGAGAGATAGAAAGAGAGAGAGAGAGAGAGAGAGAGAGAGAGAGAGAGAGAGAGAGAGAGAGAGTCCCCTTGCCATTGCCCACCTGTGGGAAGCTTGTGGTCCTAAATGTCCTGTGTGTTGGTACACCCATCTTTATAGAGAATCTTCCTCTTGAGTGTCCTGTTTGTTTTGAAGGCTGGCTATCTTACCTAGATGATCAACAAGGGTGCTATACTCATGATCCAGGGTGTCCATGAAGCATGGGCAACTACATGAAAAACTGAGAGTTTAGTTTCTGGGAGAGGAAAGGGAACAAGGGAGGGATTTTTAGAGGGAAGAATGAGGGAATAGGTTAAAAGGGGTTATAGAATAGTGTTTAGATTTATGGGAATGGGAGGGGAGTAGGCAAGTAATAGAAGGGCAAGCTAGTTGGTAGAAGTAAAGAAGCAGGGGAAAGAGGGATAGAAAACAAGAGATATGAACAAAATAAAACAAAGATCAGGAGCAGAATATGTTTGAGAAAAATATATGTCTATATATGTATGCATATATATGTATATATCTGAAGCTACAGAGAAACACATCTAAAAATTATTGTAGCCTCCTGGGGGGGGGGGTTGGCATGCAAAGAGGGAAATAAAAACAAAGCATAAAAGGACACAGGAGAGAACCAAAGAAAACTTTCAAGGAAGTAAAGAAAAAAATGAACAATTCTCAACACAACATGTATTATTTATCATACAGGTTTTCTTGAAATGAAAATTTATTTTCACATATTTTTAATCTTCTCGATGTTATGCTGTGCATATGACATTTTTCTTTCTTTCTTACTTTGTATTTAAGTTCCAGTATTTAAGTTCATAATATTTCTTTTTCTTTTCTGTACTCTTTATTTGTGTTCTGGCATTTGAGTCTAAAATAAAATTAAAAAAGAACTGCATTTGCATGATCCTATAAAATAGTATACAAGTTATTATCCATTTCTTTTCATTTAAGTCATCTCTTGTTGAGGAGTAGTTGAAAAACTATGGCTGGTGAATGTAGTTGAGTATTATTGTTTAAGAAATGGTAAATATGAGTTCAGAGAAACACAGGAAAGACTTGTATGAATTGATGGGGAGCAAACTAAGCAGAACCAAACTAAGAAGGTAAATAGAGTACCAGATAAGTTAGATATGACAGATCTTTGGAGAAAACTGAATGGCAACTGAAAGAAAATCAAATGTACAAAGGAAAAAATATTAAATATATCCTTTTTGAATCATAATGCAATAAAAATTACATTCAACAAAGGACAGTGGAAAGATAGATTAAAACTATGTCAGCTAAGAATACTGATGATGATGGTGGTTGCGGTAGTGGTGACTAGAATTTATCTTTGAAATTTGCAAAGTGTGCCACATTTCAGCTTGAATTATTTTGTAACCATGGGCAAGCCAGATAACCGTTTTGAGCTTTAGATCCTCAGCTGCGAATGAAAAGGTTGAATGAATAATCTGAGTTGGAGAAAGGGAGATTTGGCCCTTATCAAGTATGGTAATTATACAAAGGAGTAAAGGAAGGAAAAGGAACAACTGTAAACTTAGAGCTAAATAATAAATGAATATTACCATATTGGATGATGGTCAGGGTCCAAAAAGATATTGAAGGTCTAGAAGAAAGCTTAAATCTATATCAGATCAACTAACATGACAGAAGAGGAAAATGACAAATGCTAGAGGGGATGTGGAAAAATTAGGACACTGATGCATTATTGTTGAAGTTGTGAACTAGCTCAAGCATTCTGCAAAACAATTTATAACTATGCTCAAAAGACTACAAAACTGGAGTGTTAAATAGCTAAACATTTAATATGAGTCAACTGTGAAATATGACAGCCAAAGCTTAACGGAATCTTAGGTTACATACTGAGGCCTTTGGTTCAATGTATAATTAAGTGTTGTTTCAATAAAGAGTTACATATTTATTCAAGATAAAAAGACTGAAGAATTCATTATTCTGACCTCCTCTGTAGTTAACCAATAAATGGAACCTGTTAATTTGAACAAGAACAAACTCACTTGTTACCAAATAATGGAGGCATATCTGCAATTTGTTTCCTTTCTATCAACATTAGGGCACCAAGAAGGTAAGAGCAGGAATGGGATTTAGGTAGACAGGGAGATAATCTGAGGTACTGAGAAACTGTAGGAAGGATGAAAGAAGAAAGGTAATTGACTTAGAAGACACACTTTCTGAGGCCTGTCATCCTTGTGTCCATGATGGTCATATAAATTTAGAGCAGCCAGAATAAGATACAATTACTTTCCTCCTTTCCCCCTTAATCCCTGCCTGGGGCCTTGAGGAGTAATCACCTAAAAGGATGAAAAAATTGAAATAAAACAACCACATAGAGTATAAATAAATTGAGGAGCTATTTTTTAAAACCTATAAATGAGAAATAGTTAGCTGGACAGATTTAGAGAATGAAAACAATGTTGTTCCTATCAAAAATTAAGATAAGTAATTCACAATAATTGAAAAGAAAACAAAGAAAATTATTAAAATAGTTTGCCCAATTTTATGTCAACAAAAGTAATAGCTTTGGTGAAATAAGTGAATAATTACACACATATAGCTACACAGATAAACAAAAGTACAGATAATTTAAACAATGCAAAAGTAAATTGGGAAAAGCATCAAGGAAATTTTAAAGGGCAGGAAGGAACTAAAGGATCAGATGCATTTTTAACTGTATTCTGTGAAATATTCATAAAATGATTAATTCTAACAGTATATTTAGAGAAACCCCTACATTTAGGAAAGACCCTGAATGCAGAGGTTTCCCTCCTCCCCCCTTGGCAAGGATTGCTGTTTTCCTTCCTGTATCAGGGAAGCAAAATAGACATCTCTAGTCTCTTCTCCCTGCTCTTCTCCAAGGGAGACTTTCATTTCTATTAAAGGAGAGAGGAGGAGGTGGTTGGAGGCAGATGGAGGGATTACCACACTAGAAGTTTATCTATCTTTTTCCTTAAAAATTTTTAATCCAATTTATAGACATGGTTTAATCTAACTTTTGATTGCTCTGTCTCATTACTGTTTGGGGGAGGGGAGCCCAAGCTTTATAATCCAAGGCTTGGCCTCTTTCTGCTAAATACTGGTTCCACAATGAACAAAGAGCAAAGAAAACTTGTTTATAGAAATCAGTAGCAAAAGAGAAGTAAGAAAAGGTATACATAGGATGATATATTTCAGACAATAGTGAGGGAAGGAATGCTTTCCCCCTCAATATATGTTATTTATTTCATTAAATACTTCTCATTTACATATAGAAAAAATTAACATTCATTTTCAAAATTTTGAGCTCCAAATTCTCTCCCTCCTTCCCTTCCCTCAATTTGATATAGAGTACACATGGGAAGTCATACAAAACTTATTTCTATATTAGCCATTTTGCAAAAGAAAACACAGACTAAATACAATAAAAATAAAGTTATTTAAAAATAATGTTTCACTCTGCATTCAGAATCCATCACCTCTTGAAGGTGGTTAATATTTTTCATCATAAGTCTTTCAGAATTATCTTGGATCAATCTGTGGAACAGAATAGCTACGACGTTCACAACTGATTATCCTTACAATATTACTGTTACTATGTACAATATTCTGCTGGTTCTGCTCACTTCACTTTGCATGAATTTGAGAGTCTTCCCAGGTTTTTCTCAAACCAGCACATTCATCATTTCTTATAGCAGAATAGTATCCCTTCACAATCATACACTACAACTTGTTCAGCCATTCCCCAACTGATACTTATCTTTTCAATGCCCAATTCTTTGCTACTACAGAAAAACCTGCCATAAATATTTGTGCATATGTAGGCCCTTTTCATTTTTCTTTCATCTCCTTGGGGTACACAACTAGTAATGGCAGTGTTTGGTCAAAGGGAGTGTACATTTTTAGAGTTAAGCAACGTGTCATTGGGAGCCAGGTAACAGCTCAATCAAGAGAGAATCTTGGATCTTACTTGAGGGGAAACTTTCCAAAGTCTCTAGTGTAACAAGGTGGAGATGGGGACATGATGCCGAATGCTAGCTCCACTCATGTATTGCCATAGTCTTTTCATTCAGCAACCTGAAGTGGGGTGGCCCTTTCCAAAGTCAGAATCAATTGAAGAAACTAAAGTTTGATGTCTTGAAGAAGATTGGATCTCTCCTGCTTTCTTCAGCTCCACCCTGCCACCCACCTAGAGCAGGGTATTCATCTCCATCATTGAGCTTTGTGATAGAAGTTACATATATAAATTCTGGTGTAACAAAAGGAAAAGAAAAGAAGGGTACCCTTTTAAACTCCCCTCACTTTTTGGTTTTACTTTGGATGTGTCTGGTCTGAGAATGCCAGTACACTTTCAATAAGCTTTCCACTTAATAATATTATTTGGGAAGAATTACATAGAAAATTCCTGTAGATATAAGTGTTAATATGCTTTGTGTTCAAGTGTTCCAAATCAATAGCAAAACTCCCTCTGCCCACCACAAAGATTTGGAATTCTAAGAAGAGTTGTTAGCAAAGTTCATGCCTTTTTTGGGAGAGAGGGATATGAAAGGGAAATTTCTAATAACTTAAAAATTATTTTAATTAACTTCTAATCATATCCTTTGTTTTCTTTAACATGTTAATTTCTCTCAGTATCCCTTGCTCTCACAGTGTCATATCATGTAACAAAAAATATCTTTAAACAAAAATGTAGGAAGATGAAAAAATATCAAAAGTGATCAATTTATCCAAAACAGTTTGAAAATATATACACTGTTCCATGATTGTAGATTTCCCACCTCTACAAAGAAATGAAAGTATATGCCTTCTCACCTCTCTTCTTTGGGGCCACTATTTTGGGGGTTAATTCTGAAACATTCATTTAATTTTTAAAGAAAATGTTTAGAGTCAGCGATAGAAGGATAGAGAGGAGAGGAAGAAGGGGAGGATGGATGGATAGGGGAGTGAAGAGTATGAAGAAGGCAGGAGGAAGGTGAGAGGAGGGGCTCATTCGAAACTAAGTAAGGTCAGAGGAAAAGCAGGGTGCCTCTCTTGGCCGGTCTGGGCAGGCTGGGGACGGAGGCTCAGCTGTGGCTGGGCCCTTCCCTAGGCTTCCTTTTGAATGGCCACGAGCTGTCCCCTCAACAGACACCAGACGAGACCCGTGCCTTCAGCCCCCAGCCCCGGAGTCCCCCCACTTCGGTGGCGTTCATAGCCTGAGGAGGTCTCGCTGTCTCTGGTGCTGTGGCTGTTGGCACTACCTACAGACCCACCCGCCTTGTGCGGGAGGATGCACAAGGCATCCCCTCTAGAAGGGGTCGGAACGAAGTACTGTGTCTAGAGGATCCAAGGGACTGCAGTGGGCGGGGCTAAGGAAAAGGTTAGTGGAGGCAAAGTCCAGTGAGGAGGAGGCGGGGGCTGGAGAGCACCTGGTGGAGGGACCGAGACTTCGTAGGAGAGGGAGTGGGCGTGGTTAAGGAGAGGGGCGGGGCCGGGGACTTTCTCTGAGTTCTTAGCGAATTCTGTAACATTCTTTGCCCCAAGTCCTCACTAGCATTTTCGGTTTCTGAATCCCTGCAGCTAAGTTGCCTTTGAACCTGCTCCTGCAACAGAGCCCCTTCCTCCTACAGAACCATCCCCAAACAGGAGCCCCCAAGCCTGGACACGATCCCCCGTCAGTGTTTATGAGGATGAAGCCTTGATGCGTCCATCCCTGCGGTGGACTCCTGCCCTTCAGAAACTCAGAGACCCAGAGACAGGCCTCCCGAAATCTCCCCAGGGTAAGTGCTAAATTCTGTTCCCCACCCATTTCCTCTCTCCAGCACACACAAGCTCATCAGTGTTGGAGCTCTTACTGGTTTATCCACCCCTCTCCCCCAGCCTCCTGACACTGCCTCCCCAGAACTCAAAGAGATGTGTTCCGCTTCTGAGAAGTCACTTGGGTATGTATGTGCCTCCTCACGGAGGACATAATGGTCAGTTCTCCCCTGCGTCCTCCCTCTTTATTTCCCTTCGGCATGTGTAGCAGCCTGCCGATCCCCACCTTATATGACTTGTTCTCCAGGAATCCCATGGGTTAACCTCACCTCTGCAACAGCTACTGAAATGGTTCTTGTTGAAAGAGAAGCATATGCTTCATAGCAGATGAAGAAAGAATATCCAGGGTCTAGGGGTTGTGTGTTTGTCTGTCCATTCCCAAGAAGAACATGACATCAAAGAAATGATGACATAATTTGCATTTGACACTTCTGAGTGAGTGAGGGCTGTGCAAGGTCACCAGCCATACTTTCTCCTCCTGGGTCATCTGGATCCAGTGACCAGATATTCATCAGGATGACTGGAGAGACCCCAGGATGCAGTGGAAGACCTTGGCCTTTTAGGCTAAGGCCTTTTCAGATACTCCCTTAAAGTGAGGTAATGCCCATTCCATGAATAGGCTTCTTCACGATGTAGTCAGAGGATGGCCCCTTTAAATAGCAAAGAAAATAAATGAATAAATCAAACCAAAAACGAACCAACCAACAAATAAATAAATTTGGGTCCTTAGGACACTCAGAGTATTGCCAGGACAAATGCATAGAGGTGAGAGATGGTATGAAGATTGGGGAATAGCTAATAGCACAGTTGGCTGCATAAGTGTATAAATGTGAAATAAGATTTGAGTGGGAGGGTGCTACTAGACTGTGGAGGAACCTGAATGCCAGGAAATGAGCTTTGTATTTTAGCAGTAGATGCCTTGAAAAGTTTTTGAACAGGATATGATCATATGGTGAATATGGTGATATGGTCAGATATATGCATCATTAGTCAGTCAATAAGAACCAGAGATATACAAAAAACCAAAAACAGTCTCTGCCTCAAGGAACTCACTTTCTAATGGGGGAACAGCATGTAAATACCTGGGGACACACAAAGTGTATTGACAGAATGGATAGAGGCGTTCTCAGAGAGGTGGCACAGAAACTAACAGAGTTGTCAAGATAACCTGCAGGGCATAGCAACAATCCAAACAGCAGCTTTACACATGAACCCCAGGTAGTCATTATCAAAATCAGGTTAATTACATGCTTTGCAGCCAACGATAGAAAAGCTCTATATAGTCTGTTAAGACTAGGTCAGAAAATGATTGTGGCTCAGTTCCTAAGGTTCTTATTGAAAAATCAAATTTAAATTTAAGAAAGTAGGGAAAACCACCACACTGTAGAGTAACAGGTATATTCTAAATATGAAGTGAAATTGATAAGTAGATTTCAGAGATTAGATCTGTTAAGTGCCTGAGGAACTCTGGACTGACTTCATAATACTTTATAGGAGACAGCAACAAGAAAATAATTTAAAAAAAGAAGAGAAGAGCAAGAACACAGCATGGCCGTCTGATGAGGCTTCGCAAATGGCTGGGGAAAGAAGGGAAGCAAAAGGGAAAGGAGAAAGGGAAAGGCATATCCAATCGAATGCAGAATTCTAGAGAAGAGCAAGGAGAGATAAGGAGCTTTTCTTAAATGAAAAATGCTAAGAAATAGCAGGAAACAACAGAAGGGAAAGACAAATCAAGAAGAAAATTAGAGCTGTTGAGGAAGTGTTTAATGTAAAAATGGGCATGACAAAAGAAAAAAAATAGTAGGGACTTAACAGAAGCAGAGGAGATTAAAAAGAAGTGGCAAGAATACACAGAAGAACTATACAGGAAAGATCTTAACATGGCTGATCATCATGATGATGTGGTCATTGATCCAGACCTCCTAGAGAAGAAGTCAAGGGGGCCTCAGGAAGCATTGTTAACAATTAGGCTAATGGAGGTGATGGAATTCCAGATGAGCTACTTAAAATTCTAAAAAGATTAAGCTGTTAAAGTGCTCAATATGGCAGCGCTCAGTATGACAGCAAATTTGGTAAACTTAACATGGCCATGAGATTGGAAAAGGACAGATATCATTCATAATGAAGGGTAGTACAAAACAGTGCTCAAGGGTCTGAAAAGCTGTACACTTTTCATGTGCAAGCAAAGTATACTTAATATTCTGCAAACTGGGCCTTAGCAATATGTGAACTGAGAATTACCAAAAGGGCAAGCTAGTTTTCAGAGAGGCAGAGGAAGAAGAAACTGAAGAAACTCAACATTCACTGAATTATGGAGAAAGCAAAGGAGATCCCCCCCAAAAAAAAATCCACTTCTGCTTCATTGACTACATTAAAGCCTTTGATTGTGTCTATCATAACAAAATTCTCCAAGATCTCAAAGTGATGGGACATAAGAGATCATCTTACTTGTCTCCTGAGGAACCTGCATGCTGGTCAAGAAGCAACAGTTAAAACTGAACATGGAAGAACTGTTTGGTTTAAGATTGGACAAGGAGTACAACATAGTTGTATACTATCACCTTTTTTATTTAATTTATATATAAAGTATAGGATGTGAAATGCCAGATTGGATGGATCAAAAGGAAAAAGGCTGCTGGGAAAAATATTAACAATCTCAGATATGCATATGATACCTCTCTGATAACAGAAAGTAAAGAAGAATTAAGAAGCCTCTCGGTGAGGGTGAAAGAGGAGAGTGCAAAAATCAGCTTGAAGCTTAACTTAACAAAACATCTAAGGTCATGGCAAACAGCTCCATCACTTCCTGGCAAATAGAGGGAGAAGGAATGGAAGCAGTGTCAGATTTTTTCTTCTTGCACTCAAAGATCAATGACCAAAGCCATAAAATTAAAAGATGCTTGCTCCTTGGAAGGAAAACTATGGAAAATCTGGACAACATACTAAAAAACAGAGATGCTACCTTCCTGACAAAAGTTGAAAGTTATGGTGTTTTTTAATAGTGATAAATGGCTGGGAGAACTGGAATATAGAAAAATGAGCACTGCAGAACTGATGCTTTGGAATTGTATTGCTGGAGTAGACTTTTTTTAAGAGTCATTTTTTAAAAACTATTTGGGTGATTTTGAGGCAGAGCTCCAGCAAGTCCTTGCCTTTACTGCACCATCTTGGCTCTGCCTCTGAAGAAGACTTTTGAGAGTCCCTTGGAAAGCAAGGAGACCAAATTAATCAATACTTAAAGAAATTACCTTTCACTATTTACTGAAAAATCAAATACTGAAGCTGTGGCTTAAACACTTTGGCCACATGATGAGAAAACAGAACATTGTCTGCATTTATGTCACAGACACAACTCTAGCATTAGATCAGTATGTCCTTGTCACTCCCTGTTTAGTTCCCAATTGTTTGCTTATTTCCCTTATTGAGAAATTAGGGAACCCCAGAGCAAAGAACTCAGGGCACATTGCCATGGCAGGTAAAGGATGGAGACTGCTTCAGGTCTCTAGACCCTACACACTTATCCAAAAGAACCAAGCTAGTCATTGTGTTAGATCTATTTACTTTGTCTCAAGTTGGCAGTTGTTATAAATATGCTTAACCATTGCATTGCTTATTGATATTGGTCATTGATCAAATACAGAGAAGAAAATCAGTCAAGTACTGTCTAGGAAAAGGGGCAGAGGAAGGAAGAAAATATGGAGGGAGAATGGGGAAGAGGAAAGAAAAAGAGAGAAGAAAGACAAGGGAAAGGGAGAGAGAGTTGGGGGAGATACAGAGACAGAATGATACAGAGAGAGATATAAGACTAGGCTGTTTTGTTTTGTTTTACCCCTATTGATGAGCTGGCTGCTCTCTCACAGCTGAAAATTAAAAAAATTGAAAACGTCATCAGCATCATCATTTCTAACATTTATATAGTGCCTTAAGGTTTGCAGAACACTTTCAAATATCTCATTTGCTGCTCACAACAACCCTGGAAAGGAGATACTATTATTATGCCAATTATGCAAATGTGGAGACTGAGGCAGACTGAAATTAAATGACTTACCTAGGTTCATACGGTGAGAAAGTATCTGCAGCCAAAATTATGTTCATCTTCCTGATTCCAAGTCCAAGTTCTATCTGCCTAGCTGTTTCTCAGCTTCTCAATGCATAGAGAGAAGATATACAGAAATTAATGTTGATAATGAATGAGTCAGAAGTAGTGCATAAGGTTGCCCAGAAACTAATTGGAAATGGGACTTTTGCAGTTTCATTTCTATTGTTTTCCATGGTTGCTTAGGAAGAAAACAATTTTCCTAACGAGATGGGAGGATTTGAGATAACAAGTGGATAAGAATGAAACTCCTGTCCATGTGTAGGAGTAGTTCCACCCATTAAAAAAAGTAGGGAGGATGGGTAAAAGGCAGTGATAATCCTGCCGAAACAAGCAGAGATTGCACTTGGACCACACTCCAAGATTAGTCTGCCTTTTTCTTTCTTTTGATATATAATTTATTTATTTTCTGTTTTTAACATTCACTTACACAAGTTTCTTTTTTAAATTTAAATTTATTTATTTAAGTTTTCAACATTCATTTCCACAAAATTTGGGGTTTCAAATTTTCTCCCCATTTCTCCCCTCCCCCCACACCAAAACTCTGAGTATTCTAATTACCCCTATCACCAATCTTCCCTCCCTTCTCACATCCCTCTCTTTCCTTATCCCCATCTTCTCTTTTGTCCTCTAGGGCAAGAGAACTTTCTATACCCCATTACCTGTATTTCTCATTTCCTAGTTGTATGTAAGAACAATATTCAACAGTTGTTCCTAAAACTTTGAGTTCCAACTTCTCTTCCTCCTTCCCTCCACACCCATCCCCACTGGGAAGACAAGCAATTCAATATAGGCCATATCTGTGTAGTTTAGCAAATGACTTCCATAATAGGCATGTTGTGTAAGACTAACTAACTATATTTCCCTCCATCCTATCCTGCCCCCTATTTCTTCTGTTCTCTCTTGATCCTATCCCTCCCCAAGAGTGTTGACTTCTAATTGCTCCCTCCTCCCATTGAACTCCCTTCCATCATCGCCCCCACCCTGCTTATCCCCTTCTCTCCCACTTTCCTGTATTGTAAGGTAGGTTTTCATACCAAAGTGAGTGTGCATTTTATTCCTTCCTTTAGTCGAATGTGATGAGAGTAAGCTTCATGTTTTTTATCTCACCTCCCTGCTTTTTCCCCTCCACTAAAATATCCCCTGCTTGCCTCTTCTATGAGAGATAATTTGCCCCATTCTATTTCTCCCTTTCTTCTCCCAATATATTTCTCTTTCACCCTTTAATTTCATTTTTAAAGATATAATCCCATCCTATTCAATTCACCCTGTGCTCTGTGTGCATGTGTGTGTGTGTATGTGTGTGTGTGTGTATGTGTAATCCCACCAACTACACAGATACTGAAAAAAGTTTCAAGAGTTGCAAATATTGTCTTTCCATGTAGGAATGTAAATAATTCAACTTTAGTAAATCTCTTATGATATTTCTTTGCTGTTTACCTTTTCATGTTTCTCTTGATTCTTGTGTTTGAAAGTCAAATTTTCTTTTCAGTTCTGGTCTTTTCATCAAGAATGCTTGAAAGTCCTCTGTTTCATTGAAAGACCATTTTTCCCCTGAAGTATTATACTCATTTTTGTTGGGTAGGTGATTCTTGGTTTTAGTCCTAGTTCCTTTGACTTCTGGAATATCATATTCCACGCCCTTTACTCCCTAAACGTAGAAGCTGCTAGATCTTGTGTTATCCTGATTGTATTTCCACAATACTTGAATTGTTTCTTTCTAGCTGCTTGCAATATTTTCTCCTTGACATGAGAACTCTAGAATTTGGCCACAATGCTCCTGGGAGTTTCTTTTATTGGATCTCTTTCAGGAGGTGATCAGTGGATTCTTTCAATATTTATTTTGCCCCCTGGTTCTAGACTATCAGGGCAGTTTTCCTTGACAATTTCATGAAAGATGATGTCTAGGATCTTTTCTAGATTATGGCTTTCAGGTAATCCCATAATTTTTAAATTGTCTGTCCTGGATCTATTTTCCAGGTCAATTTTTTCCAATGAGATATTTCACATTATCTTCCATTTCTTTATTTTTTTGGTTTTGTTTTGTGAATTCTTGATTTTCCATAAAGGCATTAGCCTCCATCTGTTCCATTCTAATTTTTAAAGAACTATTTTCTTCAGTGAGCTTTTGATCCTCCTTTTCTATGTGGCTAATTCTAGTTTTTAAAGCATTCTTTTCCTCATTGGCTTTTTGGACCTCTTTTGCCAATTAAGTTAGCTTATTTTTCAAGGTGTTATTTTCTTCAGCATTTTTTGGGTCTCCTTTAGCAAGGTGGTGACCCTTTTCATGCTTTTCTTGCATCTGTCCCATTTCTCTTCCCAGTTTTTCCTCCACCTCTCTTACTTGATTTTCAAAATCCTTTTTGAGCTCTTCCATGACCTAAGCCCATTGGATATCTATTTTGGATGTTTGGGATACAGAGGCCTTGGCTTCTATGTCTTTCCCTGATGGTAAGCATTGTTCTTCCTCATCCAAAAGGATGGGAGAAGATATCCATTCATCAAGAAAGTAACCTTCTATGGTCTTATTTTTTTCCCTTTTTTGGGCATTTCCCCAACCAGTTACTTGACTTTTGGGTCCTTTGTCAAGAGTAGGGTGTACTCTGGGGATCTGTAAGATCTCATTTCCTCCTAGGTGGCACAAACAAGTGTGTACACTGGTCTGGAAGCAGAGAGGGATTTTTGTGCCCAGAATCTTAGCAGAGTTTCCTCTCCACAGCCACCTGGCCTCCAGTTCCACCAAGTCAGTGCTGGGGGCTGATTTTCATATAAGCTGTGGGGGCAGGGCCATCATTCAGTGAGAGACAATGACCAGCTTCCTCAGGATATCTATGCAGGTCTGAGGTAATATTCAGCTCCTCACTGTTCCCAGGGGTTTTTAGGATCCAACAATGGATGCTGGCAGCTGTACAGGCTGCTGTGGTAGGAACTGCTGCTCCTGCCTGATGTGGCCTCTGCGGGCTGCTGCCTGAGGCCAGAGCTATGGGAAGGTCCTTCTGCCTTCCCAGCCAGCTGAAAAAACCCTGTCACTGACCTTTGGTGCCCACTGCTGCTGCGACTGGGAATTCCACCCCCTGAGGTGTCTTCCTCCCAGAGTCATGCCACATCCCATATCCAAGGCTGGGCTGGGCTTGCTTCAGGTTGGATGCAACAGATGTTTCCTGTGGGCCTTTCAGGTCACCCTGGCCTGGAAATCTCCTCCACTCTGTTGTTCTCCACTTCTGCTGCTCTAGAATTTGTTGAGAGTCCCTCTGTACAGGTATTTTATGGGCTGTGTGGGGAGAGCCTGCAATGTCTGTCTTTCTGATGTGCCATCTTGGCTCTGCCCCACCAGATTTTAAATTCCAAATTTTCTCCCCATCTCTCCCCACCCTCACCCCAGGACAGTGTGCACCCCATCTACCCCTTCCCCCAGTCTGATCTCCCTTCTATCACCCCTTCTACTGCCATCCCCCTTCCCTCCATTTTCCTGTAGGGCAAGATAGATTTCTATACCCCAATGTCCGTACATCTTATTTCCCAGTTAGATGCAAAAACAACTTTTAATATTCATTTTTAAAGCTTTGAGTTTTAGATTCTCTCCCTTCTACCCTCCCTTCTCACCCTGATTTAGAAAGCAAGCAATTCAATATAGGTCATACATGTACAACCATGCAAAACCCTTTCATAACAGTCATGTTGTGAAAGACTAAACACATTTCCCTCTATCCTGTCCTGCCCCCCATTTATCCATTCTCTCCCTTGAACTGCCCCCTCACAAGAGTGTTTGCTTCTGACTACCCCTCCCCCTAATCTGCTGTCCCTTCTATTATCTTCCCCTTCCTATCCTCTTCCCCCTTTCCTTTCTGCAAGGTAAGTTGTACATTCCATACCCAGTTGAGTGTGTTATGGTAATGGTAATTTAAATGGGAAGATATTTCCCATTCATTAATAGGCCCATGTGACCTGTTCAAACTACATGGAAGCCTAAATCACATGTGGTGGGAGGAGTTTGCTGAACAGGTGGAACTGGAAGGATGGGGCAGAACTTAGAGGAAGTGAGTGAGAGCAGTTAAGGGTGGAGGGAGGAGAGGCTAGCAGGCAGAACTAGGCTTGTGAATGTTGGTTTGTTTGTGAGAAGGCCTCAGGATGGGGGAGAGGCTTGGGAATGACTTTGTCCCCTGAAGTGATAATATGTATTGATTTCTTTGTTACTATGATAAAGATTTGGCTTTCTGGTTTTGGGATTTGACTTTCTGGTGTCTGAATAAATGTTTTTTTTCTTCTTCATTCTGTATGGAGAGTCTGTTATACTTTGTGATTCAGAACTATGTTGGCATACCCATAGTGGCCCTCCATGCAGTGAATATTGCCTTGGAGATACATTTGGCATCACAAACGGAATTGCAGGGTATAAAATCTCTGTTTGTAGGCAGAAAGACTTTAGAGGAAGAAACAGATATTCCAGGATAGGAGGATTTGCCTTATTCCTCCCCAGCAAGGGAATGGGCTAAAAGCACTGGAACCTATGAAAACTGGAAGCCAAAGTTACAGGAGGGAGGACCTAGAGATTTGGAAAGGAGTTTGCTAAGAATACCAATAAGACCAGGGAAAGAGCTGGCAGGGGTTTGTAGGAGAGGCTGGATTTTATTAACAGATTACCATCTTATGTGTGAAAGCAGAAACAAACTGCTGAAGGAAAAAAAATCAGATGGAAAAAGTTAGCTAGTTTGCATGGGAATTCTCAGCATTTGGGCTCTCATTTAGAAGAACAATCTGGGGGATCTCAGGTAGAAGAAAAGGCTGTTCGTTTAACTCAGAAAAAGAAGCAGAAGGGTGGCAAAAGAAGTGTGCATTCAGACTCAGTCTAGTTACCATGGCAATGACTACCAGGAGAGTGTGAAGGAGGAAAATGTAACAAAATCAGAGGTGGAAAATGAAACAATGTTATAGGGGGAGACTTGTCAGGCAGACACATGCCCCATATTAAGGTGATAAATAAGAGAATGAAGCCAGGAATACAATGTCTGGTGAGATAATTGAGGATTTTAGTCAGCAGAAGGTCACAGATATTTTGAGTAGGTTCATCCAAACAATGGAAGGATTGTTAGTGTCTTGGATGGTGAGAATTAGTGATGAAAGGGCTGGAAGAGTATCTATAGATGGCATGGATTGCTTGAAATGTATAGGTATTTGTCAGAATCTTTTTGTACCTCAAACTTTTAAGAATTGCCGTATGCAAGGAGGTAACAATATGACTAATCTGTTAGCTTTGGCCTCAGAAGGATGCAGGAAGCAGTATCCTACTGACTCTATGTGGCCTAGTGGAGATAGACCCTGGTACTCACTTAGGTAATGTATAAGAATGTTAAAGGAGGAGGGAATGAAGACTGCCATAATGATCAGAAACACAGATTCATAACATGATGCCCCCTTTGAAGTTTTCCATAGGAATATAATCGTGAAGATAGCTCCTCCTGCTTACAAGTCGTTAGTTCTGATGCTATTATTAAGGAATTAGGGAAAAGATGAATTTCCTCAAGAGAGAAGAGTAAAAAGCCAGCAGATTCACAGTCAGAATAGATTGATAAGAAAAGTTTTGCTTACTACTCTGGTGAGAGCAGGGGTAGGTTTTGGAAGCATAGAGGGTATTCCAACTATGAAATATACATAATGTACCAAGAAAAGGGGCTTGATACTGCACAGAATAGAGAAGTAAAAACTGCCCCTAGAGATCCTTCTGAACCCTTGTATCCAAGTTTGTCACACCTTTAGAGAGAATAAGAAATTGGCCAAGATCCAGCTTGCTTAAAGAAATAGACAGGATTACAGACACTGTATCAATTTAACCATATATTGGAAAAATGGATCAAATGCTGCAACTTGGGCATTAATACACTCTGGAGCAGAGGTCTAAGTTTAAAACATGGAACTCCTATTTTCATCACAGGACTGTGAGGGGTTGAAATATCAGCCAGACAAGTCAAACTGACAACGAAAATTGGACAATTTCCTAAGAAAGCATATGCCATGCTAATTGTACCCATTCCTGAAAACATCGTTAGAATAGATATATTGAGCAGTGTGACTGTATATTTACCTGAGGGGAGATACCAATTTGTAGTAAGGAAGATAGAAATTAACACAGTTTTAACAAGAAAAATAAAAATGAACCCAACCACTTTACCTGAACCTTCTGAAATAATTACTTTAAAGTAATATTGTGTGCCAAATAGGCAAGATGAAATTACCAATACTATAAAGGAATATGTTGAGGGAGAGGTGTTAATCCCTACAAGCCCTCAATGGAACAATCCTGTCTGGCTAGTACAAAAAGTCAAATGGGACATGGAGGATGACAGTGGATTATAGACAGCTGAATAAGGTGACTCCTCCCTGGTATGCTGCTGTTCCAGATACTTTTACCTTAATCAAAATAATCCAGAAATATAAGGGAACTTGGTACACAATTATTGATTTAGCCAATGCTTTTTTTTTTTTTTTTTTTTTTTTTTTTTACTATTCCAATAGATTCCAAACAATGGGACTAATTTACTCTTACTTGCCAGGACTCACAATATACTTTTACATGCTTGCCACAAGGATATCAGTATAGCCCCACTATTTGTCATAGGATTGTGACTGAATATTTAGATGAATTAGAGATCCCTTGTGCATACCTTACCCACTACATGGAGGATGCTATGATAGAGGGGAAAAATGTAAAAGAAATGGAAAAGAGTTTGATTCTTTTAATTGAACATATGGAAAGCAAAGGGTAGGAAATAAACCCTGCAAAGATTCAAGGGCCAACTGAAAATTTGGAGTATACAGTGAAATAAGGGACTGTGAGAGATTCTTCCAAAAACCCAGCAAAAGATTCAGGATTTTCCTATCCTCACCAGTAAGAAAGAGAGTCAGAACTTTATAGGATTATTTGGATTTTGGCAACATCACATACCACATCTAGGAGAAATTTTGAAACCCTTATATAAAATTACTAGAAAAAAATACATTTGATTGTGGACTTTAGCAGAGTAATGCTTTTGAAGAAGCAAAGGCTGCTATACATTTGACCCTACATTTATGGGCTATGCAAAGTGACCTGGTGAAATTATAAATGACCGTACAGAATGAATATGCAAACTGGAGTTTATCACAAAAATGACAAAGTCAAAATGCACCCTTAGGATTTTAGTCTAGGAAGCCCCTTTCATCTGGAGTGCAACATACCCTTTTTAAAAAGCAGTTATCTACTTATTCAGTTTTGGTAGAGACTGAACAGCTGGCTCTAGGCCATGAAGTAATATTAAGGCCTGAAATCCCAATTATCCATGGATAATGAGTATCCTAGTATCTCACAGAATTGGACACAGTGAAGAGGCTAGCATAATTAAATGGAAATGGAATATTCAAAATAGAGCTAAAACAGGCAAAAGTGGAGTTTCCACTTACATGAATCTATGGCAAACATAGATGCTGAGAGAAATGATACACCCCCTGAACCATAGCAAATGTTGGCACAGGCCTTGGTAAAATGGAATGGGGGATATGATGGATTAAATGAAGAACAAAGGAGATATGCATGGTTCACTGATGGAACAGCAAAATATTGTGTATGTGTATGTATGTTTATATGTATATATGTACACACAGCTATACATGAACATATATAATGTGCACATACATATACACATGTATGCATATACATACACACATGCATACACACATATATCCATGTGTGTATATATACATGTATATACATATACATATATATTGCTTCTTGTTAGGGACCCCGGGAGTCTGATCCCGATCTCTGAGGCCCACAGGCTTATCTGACCAGCAGAGGCCTGTAGGCCCCGGTGGAACTTAGCTGTAAGCAATGACTGAGGCAGGAGACAAGATAGTAAGAACTCCGTTTATTCAAGCAGTGAGTGGTGCTTTTATCTCTTCTCTGACACCAGTGCTCTAAGTAAACCTATCACCAATTAGTTTGCCCTTATAAGGAAGTAATTTACCTTAAGCCAGGACTGCCCAGGGTGGACACGTAGCCCCTAGAAAGAAAAACATTTTGGTCTTCTTTGTTCTCTGGAAAGCCTGGGAAAATAGCCTTGAGCAAAGCAGGGGCAGAACCTTTCCTCCCAGCACCATCTTGTTCATGCCTTACCAGTCTCCCCTCAGTTTACCTGAGTCATGACCAGTGAATGCTGTCCAAGAGGCTGGGGGTTGGCAATTCCCTTACAGCTTCTAAATACCCTAATACTGAGAATGGGCTCATGAGTTACAAACATCATCTTTCCATGTAGGAATGTAAACAGTTGAACTTTAATGAGTCCTTTATGGCTTCTCTTTCCTGTTTATCTTTTCATGTTTCTCTTGATTCCTGTACTTGAAAGTCAAATTTTCTATTCAGCTCTGGTCTTTTCAAGAAGAATGCTTGAAAGTCCTCTATTTCATTGAAATTCCATTTTCCCCCTGAAGTATTATACTCAGTTTTGCTGGGCAGGTGATTCTTGGTTTTAATCCTATCTCCTTTGACCCCCGAAATGCCATCTTCAAAGCCCTCTGATCCCTTAGTGTGGAAGCTGCTAAATCCTATGTTATCCTGAATGTATTTCCACAATACTTGAATTGTCTCTTTCTGGCTGCTTGTAATATTTTGTCCTTGACCTGAGAATTCTGGAATTTGGCTATTCCTAGGAGTTTTCCTTTTGGGATTTCTTTCAGGAGGTGATTGGTGGATTCTTTCTATTTTACCCTCTTGTTTCTAGAATAGCAGGACAGTTTTCCTTGATAATTTCTTGGAAGATGATGTCTAGACTCTTTTTTTGAGCATAGTTTTTAGGTAGACCAATAATTTTTAAATTATCACTCCTGGATCTATTTTCAGATCAGTTGTTTTTCTAATGAGATATTTCACAGTCTTCTATTTTTTTCATTCTTTTGGTTTTATTTTATATTTTCTTGATTTCTTATTGTCATTAGCTTCCATTTGTTCCATTCCAAGTTTCAAGGAATTATTTCCTTCAGTGAGCTTTTGAACCTCCTTTTCTATTTGGCCAATTCTGCTTTCTAAGGCATTCCTGTATCCTCGTTACCTTTTGGACCTCTTCTGACATTTGAGTTAGACTCTTTATAAAAGTATTATTTGCTTCAGCAATTTTTGGGGTACCCTTTAGCAAGGTGTTAACTCATTTTTCATGATTTTCTTGCATTGCTCTCATTTATTTTCCCAATTTTTCCCATACTTCTCCTACTTGATTTTCAAAATCCTTTTTGAACTCTTCCATGACCTGAGACCATTTCACATTTTTCTTGGAGGCTTTGGATCTAGGAGCTTTGATATTTTTATCTTCTTCTGGTTGTATATTTTGATCTTCTCTGTCACCAAAATAAAATTCTGTAGTCTGAGATTTTTCCCATTTCTATAGTCTATTCATTTTCCCAACCAATTACTTGACTATTCAGCTTTTTGTTAAGGTAGGCTTATGTTTCCATTTGTGGAGGGTGTACAGTCCCAAACTTCAGAAATTTTGTGCAGCTCTTTTCAGATATATTTCTAGGGACCTGTATATTTATCTGTTCTTCCAAGATTGTATCATCAGAGGAGAGGTTTTCACTCCCCTCCTGATCTGTACTCTCGTCTTTGAGTGACGCCTTGAAACTGTGAGGATGAATTCCACTCCACTGCTACCACAAGCTCTGCTATGTCAGCACTCCTCCTTGTCCCAGGACCACCACATAGCATTGCAATCCATATCCAAGCATGGGCAAAAGAAGAGACTCCTGCCTCAGTGCCAACAAGAGATCCCTACAGTTCCCTTCACAACAACCATTCAATCCCTCCTCTTTCTGTTTGCTGGGAGCCCCAGAAACTGCCACTTCTGTGGCTATAGCCAGACTGCCCTCTTTTCTCACCCAGGTCCAACAGACCTTCTTTATTGACCTTCTAAGTTGGCGTTTATGAGTTAAGAAGTCTGGAAACCACCACAGCTTCCAGTGATTCAGTCTCTTGAGGTCTACTCCAGGTTTACTAGGGCCTGTTCTGTGCTGCTGCAGCCCATGCTGGACTTTGCTCCTCTCCCAATTTAATGCAAAAGACCCTTCCTTCTGACCTTCTGGTTGACTTGGGCTTGAAATTTATTTCATTTTGTCATTTTGTGGGTTCTGCTGCTCTAGAAGTTGTTTAGAGACATTTTTGCTGGTGTTTGGAGGGATTTAGGGAGAGCTGAAGCAAGTCTCTGCTTTTAATCTACCATCTTATTTCTGTTACCCTAATCCCCAGAATTCCTTGAAGGAAGAATAAAACAGCGATTAGAAAGTAAACTGGACTTGTAAACTTAACTCATTACAAATCAGCTAAATTTCTGAGCAAAGTACAGACACAAAGAACCATGATTTAGGCAGTTACAGAACCATGCAAAATACACAGTACCTTGGAATTCTGCAACCCAGGAGCAAGATAAAATCTAAGGTTTGACACAGAGAGGATGATTTCACTCAATATTTCCACTCTTTCCAGTTTCTTAGGGGTATAAATATTGGGAATTTTGTAACATGCTGCTCCCCTCCACCTGTACTTGTGTCTTCAGTGGTCTTTCAGTCTCTATTCAGATTTGTGCCTTTTTCCCTTACCTTTGCTCTCCATTTCCTTGGTTTATTTCTTATTTTTTCCCCCAATTAGAAAACAAGCCACTGTATACATAGATAAGATCACAGGGCTCATAGATCTCTCAACCAATCATGCAGAACTTTTCCCCAAATATGCAGGAAAGAGTAGAGGATGCTGTTAGAATCCCAGGAATCTAGGGGCCAACTGTAGGATGAGTAAGTATGTGGCCTGAGTTTTGGGTGAGTTCATGAGGAGATTCTTTCCTTTATTCACAATGTCAGTTTGTTCCTTGGTCCCTGTGTGGATCAATCAGGAGGGAAAACTAGCAGCAAAGCATCCTACCTTCCTTTTAAAGGGGGATCCAGGACACAGGAGCCTCACCCCATACCTGGTTAATAGAAGGAGCCTCAGATTGAATAATGCCCTTCTTGACTTTTTTTCTTTCCTAGATACCTCAACTAGTCTTGGATTTCTACGTACTTAAAATGATCCTTGGCAAAAAATGGGCCTTATTGTGCATGGGGGAGAAGAAATGAATCTAAATTTGAGTGGAAGGGCATCCATAAGGGGTCCTCAGGCTGCTCCCTCAATGAGGGAGATCTGGTATCATTTCAAGGTGAGTGATCATCACCACCCCTCCACTCATATGATCATTTCCATCTCTTTCATAGATACTACCACCATTCTCTTTACCACAATAATGGTAAATAATAATAATAATCTTTGTTATACTAAAACTCCTTCATGTCCTTGTCATGACTACTGGTGCCCAGAGTCCTTATTACAATCAACATCCACACTCTTATCACAGTCATTACCCTCTTGTGTCCCTCCTATATATAGGGAGTCATAGTTCTCTTGTGTCACAGAAATCACCGAGTCCTTGTGTCCTTGTTGCAGATATTGCCCCACTTCCCCATTAAAATCATTTGTTCTCTGATGCTTATTTCTCTAGCACAATCACTAATCCCTCTTCCTCCTCCTTATGTCCTTTCCCAGGTATGATGGAAATTCTCGGTCCTTTTAGAGCCTGTCTCTCTAATTCTTTCATTGCCTTTTTCTTCCTCCTAATGATGCCCCAAATGGCTTTAGGTAAGTGTTTGCTTCTGTTTATTTAGTTTCTTCTGGCATAGAACACGAGGCTTGAAAGCTGACTTTGGAACCTATAGAGATTCTGTCTTACCCTACTCTCCGAGTTCTCTGAAGTCATACCCCTGATATTCTCCTAGTCCTTTCTTGGGATTTTTAAATTTCACTATACTCTCTCTGCGAGGATTTTTTCATTATTCTCATAATCTATCCCTTCCCTCTTTATTTCTCTCTCTCTGAAATCTCCCACCATACTTCCACCCTCCCCATCCTATTTGAAGTTTCCTTTCTTTTGTCCCTTTTATATACTGAAATCTAACCCCATCAACCCTCTACTGTTCTCCTCTTTGAAATCTTATCTGCTTTATCTGTGTGATAGAACAGGGAAATTCTCAGTGATTGGACCTGCAGGACCTACCCAGGCCTCACTTGGGGGAGAGGCAGAGTTATCATGTTACCTGTCCCGACCTCTGAGTACTCAGCACATGGAAGTGGTCTGGTTGCAATCCACTAAGGTGATACATCTACAGGAAAATCTTTACAAGGACTCTGGCCCCCAGACACCCAGATAGTGTCTTTTGAAGTTCACAAGATTGTAGCCATTTCCAAGACTCTTTCACCTAAAGAAGAAAAGAAAGGACTCCACAGAGAAAGAAGCAATAGCACATTCAGTTTTTCTCAGTTTCAAGGTAGTTCTGAGGAAAAAACAGCCCCAAATCCACCTACAGGTCCACAGCAAATCTTTTTTCTGGAACAACAGTTGCAAAAAGACAAATTTAGGCTTGATGTGCAAAATAACTTCTTGTTACCAAAGTGAAAGTGACCCTGTGAGAGGAAGTGAGATACCCCTTCCTGAGAGTCTTTAAGCAAAGGTTGAATGAACACTTGTAGGGAGGGTCTTAGAGTAGATTCTGTTTTAAGTGTGTGTTGAACAATTTGGCTTCTGAGTTCCTTCCTATCTCTGAGATCTTCTCAGTATAAATGTAGCCAAAACGTATAAAATATTGATTCACTATCCCACTTGTACTCCATGATGTCCTCATCAAAGCAGCCTAATGTATCTCATAAATGGGGCTAACTCCAGGTGATGTGACCTGATCTGGGGATGCTGAAAGGGAATATGGGTATGATAATACTATTGGGAGAAGGGAGAGATGGTCTGCTGTAGGGTGAAAGATTGGGCAGGGAGTAGCTATGACTGGAAGTGCTGAGAATTTGGCCACACCCATGACATTGCTCTCTGCTCAGTGAGGACATGGGAGTTGGACATGGGGAGAAACAATGCTGTAATGATTCTCATTAGAGTCCTGCTTCTGATACTTATGTGCAGTTGTGTTTTAGGTGATGAACCTGAGTCCATTAATAAGCTACCAGAATTATTTATACTCATTGCTGACTTTTGGTTCCTGATATTTTTAGCTGGTTTAATTTTTCTTCTGGATTTTCTAGGCAATTATCAGAGGAAAGTGGGGAATTGGTTTCCTTTCTGGTTAATCAGGCATGGTTGGTCTGGGAGGGAGACAAGTCTTTACAAACCTTGATCTTAGAAACATGACTTTTGCCCATTTCTTGGTCATTTGCTCTGGGATACACTTTATCCCCCATTCTATGCCCTTCAAGGTCACTCATTCCCAAATGTTCACCCTTAGAACCCTGCTCCTCCCAACTGCCCTTGTAGACACATAACACCACAAATTTCCTTCCTATACCTTCTCCTTCTCTATATTCCCAATTCATGGCTTTCTTTCACCTTTCATTCATCATATGTCAGTGAATAATTTACCATGTGCAAATTATGTGGCCTATATTGTTATTCAGTCATGATGGTCATGTCGAACCCTTCATGGCCTCATTTGGAGTATTCTTGGTGAAAATACTGGAGTGATTTGCCATTTCCTTCTCTAAGTCATTATACAAATGAGGAACCTGAGGCAAACAGGGTTAAGTGACTTGCCCAGCATCAGACAGCTAGTAAGTGTCTGAGGTCAGATTCAAACTCAGCTCTTCCTGATTTTAAGCTCAGCTTATTATACACTGCACCACCTAGTTGCCCTGTTCTAGGCCTTACTGCAAAGTAACTATTTCCTCCCTCTCCTTCAGTCCCAAACCCTGAAGAAGTAGGAATCTGAATAATGATCATCTTTGACTCCTTAAAGTAATTGGGAAAAAAAAACAAAACTTTAAATCAATGAGCATTTTTAGCATATTGCCGAGTACTTTGCTTTATGGTCTGCACTGAAGAAAGAAGTAAGAAACATAAGACTCTATATTTGCCTTTGCGGAGCTACAGTCAAAGTAGAAGTGAGTCATGGATACAAATGTGAGATAAGAACAAAGGGAGATCCAGGCAGTATATTGTGAGAAATCTGACGTGAGAGAAATTGCTTTTATCTGGTTGTGCTGAGGTGTCAAGAAATACTTTAAGGAGGAGGTGGCCCCTGAGATAGGCTTTGAAGGAAGTATAGATTTAGACTGAGATAAGGGTAGCATGGAGACTGTTCTCACCCCAACAGTGAAGGAAGGAAAGGGGAAATGGCAGAAGGAGGAGGAAGCTGACAAAGACCTGTATTAAAGGGTGGCTGTATGAACAGAGAAGCAGATAATGTAAGAGATATTTAGAAGTATATTTTAAAGTATTTGGCAATTGATTAAATATATAGAGGGAGTGAGGGAAGGAGAGAAAGAGAGAAAGAGAAAGAAAGAGAGAGAGAGTAAGAGTAATGGGCCACTTCTGAGACCTTTGTAAAATTATTCCTTTTTTGAACTAAATTTTCAGTTGAGTCTCTAGGATTGTCTAAGTAGAACATCACATCATCGAAAAAAGACATAATTTTACTATCTCATTCCCTATTCTGATTCCTTCAGTTTCTTTTTCTTCTTTTATTGCTATTGCTTGGATTTCCAATACAGTGTTGAATTACACTGGTAAGAATGGGCGTCCTGATTGCACATCTCATCTTACTGAGAAGGCTTCTACCATATTCCCGTTGCAAATAATGCTTGGTGATGATTTTAGACAAATGCTTTTTATCATTTTAAGAAAAAATCTGCTCTTTCAAGTATTTTTAAAACAAAAATGAGTGTTATATTTTATCAAAAGCTTTTCCACAATTATTGATATAATCATATGATTTAAAAATTATTATTGATACAATCAATAATGTTAATAATTTTGCTTATGTTAAGCCATCCCTGCATTCCTGGTATAAATTTCACTTGAACATAATGTATAATCTTTGTAATATATTCTTGTAGTCTTTTACCTAGCATTTTATTTAGGATTTTTGCATCCATGTTCATTAATGAAATCAGTCTATAATTTTTTCTTTCTCTGTTTTCACCCTTCCTGGTTCAGGTATCAGTTTCATATTGGTTTCATAAAGGGAGTGTGATAGGTTCTCTTCATTGCCTATTATACCAACTAGCTTGTTATATATTGGAACACATTGATCTTTAAATGATTTGGTCTTGATATTTTTTTCTTTGTAGGCTCATTTATGACCTCTTCAATTTCTCTTTCTAAAATAGTTCTTTCATGATATTCTATTTCTGTTAACCGAGGAAACTTTTTGGTAAATAGTCTTTCCATTTTACTAAAATTGTTACATTTATTGACATATAATTGGCAAAAATAAGTCCTTATAATTGCCATAATTTCATCTCTGTTAATGGTATATTCATCCCCATCAATTTTAACTCTAGGGATTTGGTTTTCTTCTCTCTTTTTTTTCACCAAATTAATAGAAGGTTACTATAGTATTCTTCTTTTTCATAAAACCATCTGCTAGTTTTATTTATTAATTCAATGGTTTTCCACTCAGTTTTATTCATCCTACCTTTAATTTTTAGGATTTTCAATTTAGTGTTTAATTGGAGATTTTTAGTTTCTTCTTTTTCTAGTCTTTAAATTGTATAACCAATTTATTGTTCTGCTCTTTTTTATTTTATTGATGTAAGCATTTATAGATATAAATTTTCCTTTGATCAGTGCTTTACTTGTATCCCATGGGTTTTGATAGGATATCTCATTATTGTAATCTCTTTATATAATTACTGATTGTTTCTATGCCTTGTTCTTTAACCCATTCATTAAGATTAGGTTGTTTAATCTTATTTCTTCTTTTTTCATTTTAACTATAAAATTTTTATGTTCTAAAATGTGGTCAATCTTTCAAAACGGGTTGCATGAACTACTGGAATAAAAGCTTTATTCCCTTCTATTTTCTTTCAGTTCTCTCCAGGTATCTATCTTATCTAAAATTCTATTCAGTTCCCTGACTTGTTTCTTACTTTTTTTTTGGAAACATCTTGTGTTGTTGTATTTGTCCTTTGTTCTCAAAGAGGACTGTGACATCAAGATGATGACATGACTTGCAAGTGACTTTGATTTGAGTCAGGGAGCGCTGTGCAAGGTCACCAACCTCACTTTCTTCTCCTGAGACATCTGGACCCAGTGGCCTGATATTCATCAGGATGGCTGGAGATGGCCCAGGATACAATGGGAGACCCTGGTCCTTTCAGGCTAAGGTCCTATAGCATTCTCACTTTGAGTGAGATACCTTGGATATCTCTGTCTAGTTCTTTAAAGGGAAAACTTTTAGTCCTTCACTATTATCTACTACTATCTATCTCTACCTGTATCTCATTTAATATTTTTTTAAAAATTTAGATATTATGGTATTTGGACCATATGGGTTGATTTTTTTTATATGGCTTCATTGTGACAACTTTTATCAAAATGTGCTTATGCTATTTATCTCCTTTAATTAAATATATTTTAGCCATAACTTTGAGGTTCTAATTTCTACCCCTGCTTTTTTGCATCAGCTGAAGCATAATAAATCCCCCATTTTAACTCTATCATGCTAAAATGGGCTTCTTGTAGACAAATGTTAGATTCAGATATTTAATCCATTCTGCTGTTTCCATTTTAAGAGTGAATTCATCCCATTCATATTCAAAGTTACAATTACTCTTTGTGAATTTCTCTCCATCCAATTTGTATTCATTACTGCTCTTCTCAGTCTCTTTTTACTCTGTCCCTGTTACTTTTTCCTCTCTTCTTACTCTCCTATTTTCCTATTCACCCATCCTTCTAAGACTCCTTCTCTTATTCTCTACTTTCATATTCCCAAATCTTAACCTACACAGACTTCTAAACTCTATACCTTATCCTGTCCCCTTATCTTCTTATTTCTCCATGAGTGTAGAAGACTTTTCCCCCTTTATATTTATATGCTATTTCCTGTTTAACACAGATCCAATGAGAGTGAGATTCCAGGACTAGCAGCCCTCTACCCCCACCTGCTTCCTCTGTATCACTTCTTCCCTTCATACCAAATTTGTATGAGATAATTGGGTTTTTTTTAGGTTTTCCTTCCTACTTTTTTTTTTCAGAATAACTCCAACATTAACAACTCAGTCCCAACTTTTCTTTCAAACTACTCTTTGAAATGATGACATTCTTAAGAATTCTGATAACATTTTCATATATTTGAAGTAAACAGTTTGATCTAATGAGTCCCTTATAATTAGTCTTTTATGTTTCCCTTTTATTTTTTTCTGGATCTTATGTAACCAATTTTTCATTTAGCTCAAGATGTTCTGTCACAAATACCTTAAAGTCGTTCAGTTGGTTAAATGTCCATTCTTTTTCATTCAGGATTATAATCAACTTGGCCCAGTATGTTATTCATGGTTTCAGCTTTAACTCTTTTGCTCTTCAGTATACAATATTCGGAGATGTGCAGTCTTTTAATGTAGAAGTTGCTAGGCCTTCTGACATCCTGGTGGTATCTCAACAGTATTTAAATAATTTTTTCCTTCATGTTTGGAAGGTTTCTCCTTAACCTGGGAGTTTTTAAACTTGTCTTTTATTTTTATCCTGAAATATCTTTCAGGTGGCGAATAGAAGATTCTTTTTTCTATTTCTACTTTACCCTCTTGTTCTTGAATGTCAGGGCAAATTTCTGTAATAAAAGGACTTTCCAATAAAAGGGCTTTTGTATATGAAAAGGTGCTCTAGTGGGGAGGAGCAAAGATGGCAGAATAAAAAGATTCACATATGCTAGCTCCAAACCCACAACCCATAAATCTCCTGTAAAAAGAACTCCTCACAAATTCTGGAGCAGTGGAAGCTGTGCAGCAACATAGTGGAGGAGATCTCCGTTCCAGAGAGCCCTGAAAAACCGGCACCAAAGGTCCATCTCACACTGGACAGTGGAGCCCAGCCCTGACCTGGCCATTCGGCCCCGAGAGGAACAGATTCGAGCAGGCTGCAGGGACGGAAACTCCGGCGGCCACGAAGGTCCCTCCACCCACAGGTGCTACAGGTCAGTGAGAGAGACTTCTGGGTTGGCTGAGAGGGGAGCGGGGTGTCTCCATAACCCATGCCCCCTCGGGAGGCAGCAGCGGGAGGGGAGGGAAGCAGCGACCAGGGGCTCCCGGAACAGGAGGGAGCTCAGAGCTCAGATCCATTACTGAAGGTCTCCACATAAACCCACTGAGGGAACTGAGCCTGGGAGGTGGCCCTGCCCCCACCTGAGAACCTGAATTTAATCTTACCCTGAAGAGCAGCCCGCCTGCTGCTGAAAGCCCTGAGGCTGGGGAGCAGCATTTGGATCTCAGACCCCCAAGCACTAGCTGGGCAGATCTAGGCAGGGGTGGAGAGGAATCTCAGAAGTCAAGTAACTGGCAGGGAAAATGCTCAGAAAATGGAAAAAAATAAGACCACAGAAGGTTTCTTTCTTGGTGAACAGATATTTCCTCCTTTCCTTTCTGATGAAGGAGAACAATGCTTACCATCAGGGAAAGACATAGAAGTCAAGGCCTCTGTATCCCAAACATCCAAAATAGATATCCAATGGGCTCACACCATGGAAGAGCTCAAAAAGGACTTTGAAAATCAAGTTAGACAGGTGGAGGAAAAACTGGGAAGAGAAATGAGAGAGATGCAAGAAAATCATGAAAAACGGGTCAATACCTTGGTAAAGGAGACTCAAAAAATTGCTGAAGAAAGTAACACCTTGAAGAATAGGCTAACTCAATTGGCAAAAGAGGATCAAAAAGCCAATGAGGAGAAGAATGCTTTCAAAAACAGAATTAGCCAAATGAAAAAAGAGGTTCAAAAGCTCACTGAAGAAAATAGTTCTGTCAAAATTAGAATGAAACTGATGGAGGCTAATGACTTTCTGAGAAACCAAGAAATCACAAAACAAAACCAAAAGAATGAAAAAATGGAAGATAATGTGAAATATCTCATTGGAAAACCAACTGACCTGGAAAATAGATCCAGGAGAGACAATTTAAAAATTATGGGACTACCTGAAAGCCATGATTAAAAAAAAAAGAGCCTAGACATCATCTTTCATGAAATTATCAAGGAAAACTTCCCTGATATTCTAGAACCAGGGGGCAAAATAAGTATTGAAGGAATCCATCAATCACCGCCTGAAAGAGATCCAAAAAGAGAAACTCCTAGAACATTGTGGCCAAATTCCAGAATTCCCAGGTCAAGGAGAAAATATTGCAAGTAGCTAGAAAGAAACAATTCCAGTATTGTGGAAATACAATTAGGATAATACAAGATCTAGCAGCTTCTACATTAAATGATCAAAGGGTGTGGAATAGGATATTCCAGAAGTCAAAGGAACTAGGACTCAAACCAAGAATCACCCTACCCAGCAAAACTGAGTATAATACTTCAGGGGAAAATATGGTCTTCCAATGAAATAGAGGACTTTCAAGCATTCTTGATGAAAAGACCAGAGCTGAAAAGAAACTTTGACTTTCAAACACAAGAATGAGAAGAAGCATGAAAAAGTAAACAGCCAAGAGAAGTCATAAAGGACTTACCAAAGGTGAACTGTTTACATTCCTACATGGAAAGACAATATTTGTAACTCTTAAAACTTTTCAGTATCTGGGAAGTTGGTGGGACTACACACACACATATACACACAAGCACGTACACACACACACATACACACATACACGCACACACAGAGACTGAGAGGACAGAGTGAATTGAATAGGATGGGATCATATCTTAAAAGAAATTAAGGTAAACAGTGAGAGAGAAATGTAGTGGGAGGAGAGAGGGTGAAATGGAATGGGGTAAATTATATGTCATTTAAGAGGCAAGCAGGAGACTTTTTAGTGGAGGGAAAAAGAGGAGAGCTGAGAAAAAAACATGAAGTTTACTCTCATCACATTCGACTAAAGGAAGGAATAAAATGCACACTCTTTTTGGTATGAAAACCTATCTTACAATACAAGAAAGTTGGGGAGAAGGAGATAAGCAGGGTGGGGGGGATGAAGGAAGGGAGGGCAATGGGAGAAGGGAGCAATTTGAAGTCAACACTCAGGGAGGGACGGGATGAAAGGACAGAATAGAAACAATGGGGGGCAGGATAGGATGGAGGGAAATATAGTTAGTCTTACACAACATGACTATTATCGAAGTCATTTGCAAAACTACACAGATATGGCCTATATTGAATTGCCTGCCTTCCCAAAGGGAATGGGTGGAGAGGGAGGGATGGGGAAAATTTGGAACTCAAAGTTTTAGGAACAACTGTCGAGTATTTTTCTTGCTACTAGGAAATAAGAAATACAGTTAATGGGGAATAGAAAGTCATCTGGCCCTACAGGACAAAAGAGAAGATGGGGACAAGGGAAGGGAGGGATGATAGAAGAGAGGGCAGGTTGGTGACGGGAAATTAGAATGCTCGGTGTTTTGGCGTGGGGGGAAGAAACAAATGGAGACAAAATTTGGAGCCCAAAATTTTGTGAAAATGAATGTAACAAGTTAAATAAATATATTTATATCAAAAAAAGAAATCAAAATATGTTTTTAAAAAGTGCTCTAAATCACTACTGATTAGAGAGATGCAAATCAAAACAACTCTGAGGTGCCACATCACACCTATAAGATTGGCAAATATGACAGACCAAGAAAATGATAAATGCTGGAGAGGATGTGGGAGAGTTGGAACACTAATTCATTTTTGGTGGAGCTGTGAGCTCATCCAACCGTTCTGGAGAACGGTTTGGAACTATGCCCAAAGGGCTACAAAAATGTGCATACCCTTTGACCCAGCAATATTGCTACTAGGATTGTATCCCCAAGAGATCATAAAATGGGAAAGGGTCCCACATGTACAAAAATATTTATAGTAGCACTCTTTGTGGTAGCCAAGAACTGGAAATCAAGGGGATGCTCATCAATTGGGGAATGGCTTAATAAATTATGATATATAAATGTAATGGAGTACTATTGTGCCATAAGAAATTATGAACAAGAAGACTTCAGGGAGGCCTGGATGGACTTATATGATCTGATGCTGAGCAAAAGGAGCAGAACCAGGAGAATTTTGTGCACAGCAACGACCACAGTGTGCGAGAGTTTTTTCTGGTAGACTTGGAACTTCGTAATAACACAAGAACTTACTGAAGAAAAAAATCCCATTGGTGATTTTCTAAGGCAAAATGCCTTCCACACTCAGAGAAAGAAATATGGAAGTCATCCGCAGAATGTAGCATATCATGTTTGTGTGTGTGTGTGTTTTAGTGTATTATGTTTTGATTTGTTATATGATTTCTTCCATTTATTTTAGTGCGACTACATAGCATGACTAAAGTGAAAATGTGCTCAATGGGAAAGTATATATAAAACCTATACAGAGTTGTATGCTGTCGTGGGGAGGGAGGAGGGTAGTGGGGGAAAGGTGTGGGGAGGATAAAATCTTAATTTTAAGGAAGTGATTGTAGAACATTAAAAAAATAATTTTAATAATGGGCTCTTGTTCTAGAATTTCAGGGCAATTTTTTTCTAATAATTTCTTGTAACATTATATCATGATTCTTATTTTGATGATAATTTTCAGGTAGTCCTACAATTCTCATGCTGTTTCTTCTCAATCTATTTTGTAGATCATTTGTTTTTCGAATGTGATGCTTTGAGTTCTCTTCTATATTTTTTTTATTTAGTGTTTTTTGGTGTGTTATGTCATTTGATTCGCCTTGTCCAATTCTAGTTTTCAAGGTAATATTTTCTTCCTTAAGATTTTTGACTTCTTTTTCCAATTGATTAACATTTTTTCATAATTTTCATGAATTGCTTTTATTTTTTTCTTTCAAATATTCTTTTTATGATTGTGACCATTTGATGTAATTCTTTGGGGTAGGAGTAGCTTTTTTAGCCTTAGTATCTTCCTCTGAATATGAACCCTGATTTTCTTTTATACCAGTGTAACCATCTATGGTGTAATTTTTTACCCTTTGTTTACTCATTTTTATTTTTCTTTGTTTTATTTTAGCAGCTTATTATTGTAATCTGGTTTTAAACCTAACCTTTGGGTAATGGTACTCCAGTCCTGGGGTCTTCCTTATTGCTATTTTCTGTATTCTGTTCAGAGGTTCAACCTCAATCACTCTTCTCTTCCCCTAAGGCACAGTTAGGACCCCTAGTCACATCCCAAAATGTTCTTGCTTCCTGTGGTACTTACTTCACTCATTGGCATGTGCTTGTTCCTCCTTGCACAGAGTCACAGCCCAGGATCATGTGTGTTCAGCACCACTAGGACTGAAGTCCAGAAACAGCAGGGATCTTTCAATATTTCCCCACTCAGTTATCTGATCCCCCAGTTTTTTGCTAGATGAAAGTGTGTGAGGGGAAGGCTTAGTGAGGTGAAATTTCTTGAGGCCTAGTCTGCTTCCTGCAGGACTTGCCTCCAGGGCCTGCTGTTTGTTGATTCAGCAGAGTTGGCCTGGAGCTGCCCACACTTCATTCAGACCATACCTCAGGCTCTGGAGGAGCTACCTTTCCTGAAGTCATCTCAAGTTGTCTTAGGAAGAGTGTTGCTTTACCTCTTTATTTTTGCTGCTATGTTCCTTTTGTGGTTATGTTCCATCTGTTTGTGGAGGAAACTTGGAGAGTTTGAAAATTTCTGATATTTTCCCAGAATGCTTCATTTAGGGCTTTCTTTTAGTATATCTTCCCAGGTCATTTCCCAGGCTGTATAAGATCAGTTGGATCCTGATTGTGAGTTTTGCATTTGAAGTTGAAGTGGCCCTTTATTCCCTGTGCGTCCAACATAGATGCATAGGTAAGCAGGAGGTAAGTAGGGTAGCCATGTGCTGAAATCATGGGATGTTAATGAAGCCCAAGTTGGACAGTCCCTAAGTAGCCCAGATCCTGAGTCACCACTAGTCTTTGTGCAGTCGTGACCCGCTGTAGCTCAGGGTAACCTTGGTATGTATTTGTCCCTATACCCCCAACTCTAATCATTTCCGGTTTGTATACCCCTCAGCCTATGCACTGCCCTGAATTCTGATTGGGTTCCAGTCTCTGCATAATTCTGGCCCTGTTGTGTCCACCACTTCATATGTAGGCATTCTTCTACGTTTTCCTGATGCTGAATTTTCCCATACTGTCTTTGCAAAACTGATCCAAATATCCTGGTTTTCACACAGTCTTGAACCTCACATGCGACTGAGTTTCTGAGAATTCCTGAACCATAGTTATCCCCTTCCCTCCCACTACTATGGACTTACCTAAAATATTGAGTATTGGGACCCTTGTAAATCTGGATTATTTCAAATAGAATGTGGTGCATAAGACATAACTGAGGCCCAGGGAGGGGATTGGAGAGGGTTCAGAGGACCCAGGGACTATGAAAGGACCAGAAACAGATGGCCCAACCCAGAAACAGATGTTTCCCATATGCATCAACTCATGGTTAACTCTTCACTTGCAGGGTATTTTTATGGATGGAATTACATGTATAACTGGATAGCTTTGGTTGTATGCTGGTAATATTAAAGTTTGTGTAAGTATACTTATTAGGAAGATTTGTCATCACACACTGCAAGTCTCCAGATGTGACAATAAGGTAATTTCATGTGGGACTTGCATTTGGCTTAATTGCAAGTGAAGGTCCCCACAGGCAGCTGATGAGAGACCAAGGGTGCAGTTACATTGGTGTAGCAGTTAAAAAAGGATGTAAGGGATAAGGAATGAATCACCAAAGAAGGTGAGTAGAAGACTTGGTGGCATGGGATAGGGTGAGAAAAACTGTGGACTTGCAGTAGAGGAAGATCAAAACTAGATCCCTTTCCCTCTCTTCTTCCCACTCTCCTCTCCTCCCATTTTCCTTGGGCCTTTTGACCCTTCTCCCTGCACTCTCCCTCTTCTCTACTTCTCTGTTTCCTTCTGGTGTCTCCCTTTTCTTTTTTCTCTCTTTACACTTCTTTCTTTCCCTCTTTTTTTTCTTAACCCTCTCTCCCTGTCTCTATGCATCCTCTTCTCAAACAAATGCCTAATCACTGAGGTGAGTCAACCTCATCCAGTACACATATTTGTTTTTCTCCCTTGTTCCTGAGTGAGAACAAGAAGGCAGATGTCATGTCCAGGTGTCTGAGGTGTAGTGGGAGTTGAGGGTGGGTTGTATGGGAGGTGAAATCCCTTTGTCTTCAATTTCCAGGCAATTTGCAGAGGACCACCTTCCCCTGCAAGGCTTCCTACTTCTTGACTTGCTTAAAGTCCTTGATAGTCATCTGAAAACCTCTCAATCACTCACTATCTGCATTTTCTCCCAAAGGGTCAAGTTTTATGACTCATGGTGGTCAGTCACTCAATAAATATGTGTTAATCACCTACTATGTGCTAGGCACTCTGCTAAGCCTGGGCATACCAAGAATAGTAAAAGACAGTACTTGCTGTCAGTCTAAGGGGAGGCAAGATGTAAACCATTATATCAAAACAAGAGATATACAAGATAAATTGTAGATAAGCTGCACTGGAAAGTCACTAGAATTAAGCAGGAGGAAGAATGTGTTTTCAGAAGAGGTATGATTTTAGCTGGCACTTGGAAGGAAGCCAGGGAAGTTGTGTAGCTATGATGAGAATAGAGATAACTCGAGCTCTGAAGGACAGACAGTGCAAATCTCTGTAGTTGGAATATGGAGTGTCTTGTACAAGGAACAAAAAAGTCAGTGTCACTGGATCATGGGTTAAATGGGGCAGAGGGTATTAACTGTAAGAAAACTGGCAAGGGACTGGGAGGTTATAAAGGGCTGTGAATGCTCAACAGAGTGTTTTATATTAGGTCTTCTTCCTTGCTGCCTGAAACTCTGCTCTTCATTCTCACCATCACCTTCATCCATCAGACCTCATTTCTGATCTCTTCCCTTCCCTATTCTGTTCCCTACTTCCCTTGGAAAATCAGTTCTACTGTCCTCTTTCCTCTTCCCTTGAGTCCCTTTTCCCCTTACTTTACTGCCTAAGTTGGCTTGCAAAGTGTCAGTTTTGGATCACACTCTCCATCTTGTGCCTTTGCTCCTACACACCTGAAGCTGACAGAAACTGGAGAAAATCATTTTCTGAACTAGGACTCTCACTGTTCCAAGGCAGAACTTTAAAACTTCCCCAAGTATTTCACTATCCCATTCACCACAGCGAGTCTTAAAAAAACTTTTTATTCTTTCACAACCTTTCAATGACTAACTCACTCCAACTCTCTCACCTGAGAATCCAGCCTCATATTGAACTACAAATTTGAGAGACATCTTGTTACAGAATTGCTAAGAGATCCCTCTTTTACCCTCTTCTTCATCTTACATCACTTAGGTGCCTCCTGACACTATCCCCTCCTTCACCCGTGTCTCACACATTGAAGTGGATCTTCTTGGCAAGGCAAACCCCTCTATGTGTACAACTGGTCCTATTCAATTCTGTCTCCTCCAGGAGACTTCTCCCTTTATCATCCTCACTCTCTCAACCATCTTCAATCTTCACAAATCTGCTTGCTGATGCCTTTGACCTATGAACATAAACACTTTCTTCCATTCTAAGAAAAACAAAAGCACCAGTTGATTCGTACATGTCTGCCACTACTGTCTCTCCTTCCTTTTGTGGCTAAAATCCTTGAGATGGCATCTACAATAGACAGACAGACAGACAGATAGATAGAAAGAAAGATAGATAAATAGATAGACAGATAGATCTTCAGACACCATAAACTCCTTGTTCTTCAACTTACTCATTCTCCTGACCAGTTACTCCCCTAACCAATTTAAGCCACCCAAAAAAGATCATGCCCTTGATCTTGCCACTTCCACAGATGTACCATTTCTGTGCTTATGAGCTTTGAATCTCCTTTATCTAATTATAATTTATTATCATTTCATCTTTTCTTCCACCTTGCACCCACTAACCTTGTTCTTCATCCCATCAGGACCTCTAGTCTCTCAGTCCCTCAGTTTGCTCGCAGGCAATCATCCCTCTGCTAGCTACACTCTCCTCCTTTCCCCTTCTTGACTTCTTGGTGAGGTGCTTTGGGTCTACACTGTCCTCTTCTCCTCAGTTCCTTACCCTTTCATCCTCTTATAAAACTTTGCCCTTTAATACTTTAGTCTTAGATCACTCCCACATTTTGCTTCTTTGTCTGCTACACATCACTGCTGAATGAAGCTGGAGAAAATGATGGAACTATGGTAACTAGGTTCACTACAAATTTATGTTGTATAACCTCAACAAAATCTCAAGCCACTCAATCCTTTTATAACTCCCATATTAACTCTCTATCCCATTCTCCACAATGGTTCTTCCAAACCTTTTTGTCCCTCTTCAAACCTCCCATGGCACCTCCTCCCCCTTCTTCCTAACTGAGAGTCTTGACTCATATTTTACTGAAAAAAATTGAGGTCATTCATGGATAGCTTCCTTTTCACTATTTCTCCTTATCTCACAATGCTCAGATGCCTTCCACTCCACCTCTATCCTTTTCCTTGCAAAAGAAAACTTCTGTACATGCACAAGTGATCACATTCTAGTTCAGTAGATTGCACCTTTTTCTCATTCTCACTCTCATTTATCTTCAATCTCACTCTCTCTATTGGATCCTTCCTTATTGACTACCAATATCCTCCTCAGAAAACCCTCACTTGAACCAACCATCCTGACTGTCTCTTCTCTTCTTTTGTGGACAAAATTCTAGAGAAGGTGGGGGCCATTTCACAGCATCCTGACCAATGTCTTGCCACTGGACTCCATTTACTCTGGAGAAGAGAGTGACGCAGATGATTTTGCACAGCCCTGCCTCATTTAAGTCCAATTCACTTGCAAGTCAAGAAACAAGTCTCCTGGTGGCACTGGTCCTCTGAGAATGAAGGCAGGACAACAATCTGTTAGTAGTACTAATTTCCCCCCTGGGGACATAGTTGAGCTGTTCCATTTGGGAAATGCTACTATCTCTTCCCTCTTCATCTTTCATGTCTCCTTCCCCCTCCTGTGTTCTCCTCTTCTCCCTCTGTCCATGTGGAAAGTCATATCCTTACATGTGGTTTTGATTGTTTATACTTTGCAAGATGTGTTGGGGTTGGGTTTTTTTCTTCTTCTTCCCTATTTATTTTATTTTTAAAAAACTGGAACAATTAACTCTTTTATCTCTTCTAATTTTCATTCCAGATTTTTTGAAATACAGCTCTGATAAACCAGGCTTTGATAAAACCCATTGGGATTCAAGTAGAACTACTTGATCCGAATCACTTTGGCTCTTTATTGTCTTAATTTTCTGCCTCAGTTCCTTTAACAGTCAAATGGGGATAATCACAGCACTTACTTTATAGGATTGTTCTGAAGACTGTGTGTGACTGTCCTTGAAACTTCTAATTTGCTACTGGACTGATTAGGGCTCCTTCCACAGACTCATTTTCCTTCCTTTCAGGAACTTGACTGCACCCCTCTCTCTCCATTATTTCAGTCCCTCATTCCCTGAGTCACCTTAATCCCCTTGGTCTTGAAAAGCCTTCAACTCTAGAATTCCTTTAGCCCAATTTTGGTCCAGAGACCTATTGTCTATTCAGGAGCCTGAAGAATTACAGTTTCTAATGGTGACCTGGTCAGAGCTCATATTTTGTATGCATTGGAAAGTGTCACCTTGGGTCTCACAAAGACAAGAGTTTCATAGCTGGTCCATTCTCTCCAATAATAATAGCGATAAATTTTTTGTATCACAATCTAAAAATTGCACAATATTTTACAGAAATCGTGTCAAATAAATCTTATAAGAATTCTGAGAAACAGGTACTATGAGTTTTACTATCCCCATTTTAAAGATGAGGAAAGTGAGTATCAAAGAGTTTAAGCCCAGGTCTGTTTAATTCCAACTCTCTATCCACTATCTCATCTGTGCTCTACTCACCAGTATATTTTCCTCCACTACAAATTCACATACACACTCACCCCTCCCCCAGCAGACACCAGGGATCTCTTCAGAAATCCTCTTACACGTTATCACGTTCTCTGTTACATTTCATCTGATAAAGTACTGGGGTTTGGGGTTGGTGATGCAAGGTAGTGGGAAATTATACTATTGTAGAGTCACAAGGAGGGATGGGACCTTGGAGATGGTCAAGGCCAATATTCTCCCCACCTCACCACTACATTCCACTGTATATTCACCCAGTCTAAACATTTTACCACAGAAGAAAAAGCCAAAAGCCAGAAGGAGACTTAGGGAAGGTCACACATTGCCTATCTTGGAAGCTAGAGCAGGTCTCCTGGAATGGGCTCTACCTAAAGTGAAAGGAAAAATAAAATACAGAAAGCAACAGCAATGAATTTGAAATGTTAGCAGCTTATTGGGTAAGTGCGAATCAGGTGACAGGTCTTGGTGACAGTCACCAATAGGTGGATCTCTAGAACATTATTTGGACCCAGAGAAGGAAAAGTCAACTTCAAATGGAGGCTGGACTTTTAGCAGCCCTTCTGTATAATAGGTGATGAGTTGGAGCCAAAGGCTATTGTGATGTTAACCTGAGGCTCAGGAAAGCGTAAAGTGTGGTACAAGGCAGTATGGGGGACAGTCCCTGAGGGGGTCTTGGATGGGTGGTCTCTGGTGCCATGAATTATTCTTCTAATTGATCAATACCTTGTGACTCTGTTTCCTGTTTTTGTTCTTTGATAAAATAACCTTTGGTATGTGACCAGCCTGAGGGAGTAAACAGCATGGAGCGCAGGCCATGTGTGGGGACAGTGACAAAATGTGCTGTTCTTGCAATCCCACAAGGTAACCCTTAGAATCCTGGAGTTGAAGGAATAAAGGCAGGATTTGAGTACCTACTATGTGCCAGACACTATACTAAGTGCTTTAGAAATATTGTCTCATTTGTTCCCTACATCAACTGTGAAAGATAGGTGATATTACTATCCCTATGTTATACTTGAAGAAATCAAAGTACATAGAGGTTAAGTAACTTGTCCCATAGCTAGTAACTGTCTAAAGCTGGATTCCAACCCATGTGTTCCTAACTTCACACCCAGCAATCCATCCACTGTACCACCTCTTTGCCTGTAGAAACAACTGTCTTTCTGGAGAGCCAACTGGTGTAACTGATGCTGTGAGTTGGGGGTGAGTTTGAAGGAAGGGCATGACAAAAGTAGAATGACTTTATTGTGGGGCATCCTATAATCTTCTCCAGCAAGGGAACCTCACCCTGAATCACAGGAACCTAAGCTCACTCAGAAATTTCTGGAACACGTGGTCTGCATTGAAGGACTCAATATTTGGAATGATGCAGCAATTCCATGGTCCTTGTGTTGGGAAAAGAGGCACAGGGATGTTTCAAAGAAGATTGGTCATTGAGCCAGAAAGAGCAGCCAGTTTAATAGATTTTAAAAGGAGAGATAACTCCCACTGCTGTTCCCTTCTTCTCTTTTGAACCTGTGGCTTAGAACTCTCTCTTTCTGGGAATTGTTATGAAAGGATGAGAAGGGCATTTCCTAAATCCTGCCACCTTAGTAGCAATGGTAAATATCTGCATGTGACAGTGTTAGTTGCCCATTCCAGTCTGAGACTGGTTCTTGAGTTCATGTTTCTATCCCTGGGCAAAACTGAACAATAACGGTCCAGAGATAGACCTTTAGGACATCCTGGGGCCCTTACTTGGAGGTGACTGGCGGCAGAAAGAGTTGTCTGTAGTTACATCTGACTCAAAGAAGATTACCAGTGATAGGAGGATGAGGCCAACTTTGGCAGACTTATCAGAAGACATAGGCCTTGAGGGAATCCTTTGGACAGTGCAGAGTCAAGTAGAAAGTGAAACAGTTTGTTTAAATTTTAAGCTTTTGACAGACTATCATTGGAATTATGGGTTACTTTTAATGTTTGAAGCGTTTGCTAATGCACACTTCTGACACTTGTTTTTTAATCATTTATTTTGTGTGGAAGAAACACTTAGCAATTCTATACTGATCCACATTTTATACTAATTCCCTCTATACTTCCTTTTGGGGACACTCTACACATGAGCTAAACTGAAGCTTTCAGTATTTGCCCCTGAGATCCCTGGGAGCAGGGGAATAAAGCCCAATAGACAAGAAAAAGAACCTGATACATATTTATGGGGAAGGTTCAGAACTCAGTCATTCTGTGAGCCCAGAGCTGAGGACCTCCCCAGATTCCTGGTCCAAGACCTGCTCTGTTTCCTGTGAGGGGACAGAGATGCTTTCTTTCACTGATCACTCTGGCTCTGGCCTCTTGAGCAGACTGAATTCATTCTCAGCAGAACCTGGCCCCTACATAGAGAGGCCGCACTCTTTCTTGAATCTGTTGACTGAAGATGATTGTCTGATGACTGATCACTCCAAATTCCTTAAGCTGAACTTGACATTTTCCCCTCAAAATCTCCTATCTCCTCCTAACTTCCTTTTTCCATGTCTGTGAAAATATCTGGTCTTTTTGATTCTTTTCCTTCCCCACACCCCAGGGCAGCTAGGTGGTGCAGTGGATAGAGCACCAGTGCAGAAGTCAGGAGGACCTGAGTTCAAATCTCACCTCAGACATTTGACACTCACTAGCTGTGTGACCTTGGGCAAGTCACTTAACCCCAATTGCCTCATCCTGGGTCATCTCTAGTCATTCTGGTGAATATCTGGTCACTGGATTCAGTTGACTCTGGAAGAGAAGTGAGGCTTGTGACCTGCACTCTCTCCCTCACTCAAAACAAAGTCAAGTGCAAGTCATGTCACCATTTCTCTGATGGCATGGTCTCCTTGGCAACGATGGATGAACACACATCCCCACACCCCACAAAGCCAACATCAAATGGCTCTTGTTTCTACCTCTGACAATTTTCATTTGTCTTCCAACATTTTTCTCCTGCTGCCTTCACCTTAGTATAGGCCTTACATCCATCTTTCACATCACTGCCAAAGGAATATTCCTGATACATAGCTCTGATCCCTTCACTTACTATGAATATTTGATGAATGAAAACCGAAAGAGTCATGGAAATGTTCATTTGTCTCAGTGGCCCACAGGTATCTATGGTGTTTGATGTTATAATTGGGGGAAATGAATGATCTGTGAGAGGGTATTTGTCAGAGGTACTGCCGAAGGTACCATTAGGTCAAATGACTGGGAGTTAGGAGGTAGTGAAGGATATTATCTTATACAATCCCTGCTCACACTGGCCCATTGGACTAATGGGGGATTCCCTGCCTCAGCTTTCTATCATATTTACCTCTTATATTTATTATGAAATAATGAAAAAAACCAAATATCAGTATCCTGATGCCAGTTACACTTCTCCTCATCCTCACGTGAAGTACAGAAAACAATCCATGACTGTACAACTTGCACACCCCATCCTTGCTCAGGACTAGTTATTCCACAAATGATTGTAGGAATCTCTTCCTCAAAAGAAAGTACACTCTAGGGGCATCCCCCAGAGGGCAGTGACATCTTTGGTGAAGAGGGTGTCAAGACCTACCTGAACATAGAGAGAACAGGGCTGTACCCACATACTTTGAGCCTCCCAATCACTTGACTCAATCCTGGGTGTCTCTGACCCCTACTGTTCCTTGGTCTATCATTCTCTGAACCCATTGTTCACTCACAGCAGCCTCCCCCAAATGCTAGAAGCTATTTTTCAATCATAGGCCAGAGCATGTTTGCTGACAAGGACGTTAGACTTTACAGAGGGAGCTGCCAGAAGGATATATAATTGTGTTGGGTATAGTAAGGGGATATTTTGTATATCTTGGTGAAAGGAAATGCTGCATTCTCTTGGGGGGATGTGTTGGGGGGAAATCATTGATTGTAAGTGATTACTTTTCCTATAATTAGAGGAAAGGTTTGATACCCAGTTAGCTAAACCATGCAGTTCCAATAAAGACCAGTGGTCATCAAGAAATTATCTTAGTGTCTGAGAATAAGCTTGTGGCAAGAGAATGAACGCCATGTTTTTCATCTGTGGTAGAGGAGTGGGGTAAGGAAGAGGATTCCAAATCTTTTCAGGGGACATCATAAGATAAATGATGCTTATATAGGTGGTCAAGGAGGGATAATCTCTCCATGCCAAGAGAGAATCAGAAGAGGCCAAGCTAGAGTTAGATGTTGTACATTTCCCCGTCTGGGATACAGTATGTTTCTTTCTTTGTGCTTATGCCTAATGACATTTTCTGGATCTATATATTATAAAACTATTTCCCTGGTCTGTAAAACATAAAACTCCACTCAGTTTTTCCTTTTCAATAAAGATATTGGTCATCTGGAGTGTGGGGAGACAGCTGGGAAAAGGAAAAAGGGAGATGATGGTGGAATGAGGCACTCAGCCCCAATAGCAATGACCGTCAAAAGGGAAAGGTAACTAAGCATGGAGGTGTGGTAGATCTCCCATTTCTGCCCTCCACTTGCCATCCTTGCTTCCTCATTTTCCCACCCCTTTCTCCCTCTTTCATTTGTGGCCTTGAACTTATCCTCATATTATTCTCAAAATATTCTAGATAGTAGCAGGCTTATTGTTCTATGCATTCTAGTCTGTGATTTAATTAAAATCCACTGGAAACTCCAGGACTGCTGGTAAGAATTAGTCCAGAGCATCATTATCAGACAGCCTACACTTCTCAATCTTGTCCATGAGGCTATTGTAATAAACTTTATCAAATGCCTTAAGGAAATCCAAAGTGATGCTGTGTACAGAGTCTCATTTCCTAAACTATGTTCTGTTCATCCAAGCTTGGCTATCCATACCTCATGAGAAGAGACAAGTTCAATAAAATAATCTTGATACCAATAGTTTCTTTCCCTTAGAGATAGGTGGGTGGCATAGTAAATAGAATACTGTGCCTGGATTCAGGAAGACTTGAGTTCAAATCTGACCTCGGACATTTACTAACTGTATAACCCTGTGCAAGACAAACCTGTTTGCCTCAGTTTCTTCAATTGTAAAATTGGGATAAAAGCAGCACCTACCTACCTCACAGGGTTGTTGTGTGAAGATCAAATGAGATAATATTTGTATAATTCAGCTCCTGGCATAGAGCAGGCCTCATAGAAATGCTTATTCCCTTTCCCTAAAATATAAATTATATATATATATATATATATATATACACATATATATACATATATATACCAAACAAATTACCACATGCAGAGATTTTTTCCATATCAAAATAAACTTCACATAATTTATTTTGCTGACAAATTTCCTGGCCTTCCTTATTTCCTGCTGTATTCCACAAGCCCCTTGGCCTCTCCTCCCCTCAGGACCAGAAATTGCAGATCCTATTAATATATTCCAAAGTTCAGTGTTCCCTGATTGAAATGGTTTGGGAAGCATCAATCTTTGACACCATCCTTGATCTAGATGTCTAATATTCATTTTCTGGACTGTGTACAATGGACTTCTATGGCCTGACTAGGCCCAGAGATGAGATACCACAGTTGTTTTACATCACATATGTGATTATATTTGTATATTGAAGCTGTGCTCTGGACCCTTCAAGAGGACCCCAAGATCAGGCCACTTCCCATGACACATGTGCTCTGGTGCCTTGCTAAAGAGCAGTCACATCCAGGGTCTCTCAGTTGATCCCTTAGTCCTGATGATGCTGGGAAATTGGGAGAATTTTCCTCATTGTGGGAAAGTATCCCCCAAGAAACCTGGGACATGGACTACACTGAAATCAATCATTCAGTGTTTATTCAGTATCTATATTATGTGCTAGGCAATAGGGGTGGTGCTGGGGAAAATACAAAGATAAAAGTGAAGTCATCCTTGCCTCTGTAGTGTCAATGAAACATTCACAGCACTTATGGTGGTCATGAATATCCTGGTACAATTCTGAATAGTGAAATACAACAGACTCTCCACATGGAAGACAGGGACAAAACATTTATTTAGACACCAGAAAGACCAATCCATCATAGTAACAAAAATATATACACAATAACAGTGCAGAGAACAACACCATCCCCTAGTCTTACCACTGCTAGACTTCCCACAAACTAGTTCCATTAAACAAATCACAAGCAGGCCCCCTTTAACAAAATCACAAACAAGCTCTTTCACTCACACTAGCCAACTCCCTGATTGCCTGCATCCTACTTAGCTCTGACTAGACTCTGACCAATTTCCTCTCAACTCTGCCTCTTCTTGTTCCCTCCATTCAGGCAAATCCTCCTACCACAGGCTCCATGTGACTCAGACTCAAGTGACTCAAGCTTCCATGTGACCCAATCAGGTCACATGGGTCTATTAACGAATGGAAAAATTCTTCCTATTTAAATTATCATTAGAGCCTTCAATGATCATAAGATACCTGAGGAAGACATGTATCTGTATATGTCTTTCTCACCTTGTGGGGACCTCTGGATGGTCTGAGAGCAAACACACCAATCAGGTTGTCCAACATCCAGTGCTTGGGGGCAACATCATGCTTCAAGTGTTTCTTGGGTTCATGAACCATAGCTGCAATTAGCTGGGAAAAGGGGAGATTTATCTTCTTTCTGCCCTAACAGTAATTATTACTAATCCCCAGGGACCCCTATTCTATTCCAACAAAGTAATTTGAAAGTCTTGAAAAACCAACATTCAGAACTAACCTTTTCTGCCTTCTTAGGTCAGGCAATGACCCATCTATTTGACCACCACACAAGGCTTCAAGCTAAGGACACCAGAGACCATGGTGCTACAATCACTGTTCAATTAGACCCTCCAAGAACTGGTTTCACAAAGGGTTTTAAAGGCAACAAAATGACTCCAGATGAAATTGTGAGAACACTGGGAGGGAAAAAAGGGACAAAAGGAGGATATCAAGAGAAAGGACTGGGAAAGTTGGCAGAGAATGAGTGAATGCACGGTAATGGGAAGGAAAGAAAACAACCTATGCAGACTCAAGGCTATGTGAGACTTCCCTCACTGAATCCACCTCATTACAACTAGGATCTGGAAACAAATACAAACACACTCTTCCCTCAGGCCAATGAGGACATTTCAAGGTAAAAATGAAAGAACTCCATAGACAGAAAGGAGACTGCACTATTGACAGTCTTCATCATATCATGGAGAGAGAAAACAGAAATGCTGGTGTATGTGTGTGTGTGTGTTTCTGAACATTAAAGGACAGTAATTTTGACGGATCTAGGAGTAAAGTGAAGGGGTCAGGGACACTAAGAGGGACACAGGGAATATTGGATAAATTACCCTTCTGAAGCAAAAAGATACTGAGATGGAGACAAGAAGTTTCAGTTGTCTGTGGGTCTGTTTTCAGAGGCTAATAGCTATCATCTCTGTATACTTGTGTCTTCCTTATCTGTAATGTACAGGCACAAGGGTGAGTGGGTGAGGATAGGAATGGGCTGGAGCTTCAGTGCCAGAGATAAGAAAAAAAACAGAGAGGTTGGGAAGGTGAAGATAAGAAGGAAGACATGAGAAAGTGAAGGCGCTCAACCCACTGAGGACAAGCAAGACACTGCCTGCAATAACAGGTGGAACTCTCCTCCCTGTAATTATCCTACATATTATTTTTACCTCCCGAACTGTGACATGAAATCTTATCAATCCTAGGGAGACTTGTTCCTGGCAAATCTAAACCTAGACCTCTGTACCATCCCCAGTAGGGAACCTTTCAATTCTCTGATCTCTGACACTACCACTCTCCAATCTGGCTGTCCCCCTCCTCTCTTCCTAGCTCTGCCCTATCTCTCCACAAGATCATTGTACTCTTCAGGGTTTCTAGGTCCTTTACACTTCAATAGCCAGAGGGGAACAGAATGCACTGTGAGAGCTAAAGTAAAGATTATTAACCTGGGGTTAACCTTAACCTTGGAGGTCAATGGACAAATTTCAAGAGGTCTATGAACTTGGATAGGAAGAAATACATCTATATTTTCACCTGCCTCCAACTGAAATTCAACGTTTCCTTCAATTATTAATATAGGCAACCAAACCTAAAGGGTCCCTAGTCTTCACACTGCCAAATAGACCCAGGACACAAGAAACATTAAGATTTCCTCAGCTAAAGCAATAATTATGCTCTCATGAAATGTGCCCAATCTGCTCTTTAACACTATCAATCCCTTCAGCACCAACAGCCCCAAGAAACTCCTAGGTGCCATTGGCTCCCTGGTCTTCATTGCCTCAAATCACCTCAGTTCCTAGGCTCTCTTCCATAGATTTAGAGAAAGGAAGTTTCTCCCTCTATCTTTGATTTCATAGTTCCCTAAGCCCCACAGCCACCTAAGACATAACTTCCATCTGCTTCTCAAGTCAATTATGCAATTAAAGAACAACTATTAATTACCAGGCACTGTGCAGATACTGAGTATACACAGACAAAAATGAAATAATCCTTCTCCTCAAGAAGCTTGCCCTCTACTGAAGGAAACACCATGTTCAGGTGTGTGTACAAAATGTATGACAAAAGAAATACAAGTTTACTTCAGGGGCAGGATGGAAGAAAGTCCTCATGTAGGAGACCCTCCTTGCATTAATCATTGTAGGAAGAGAAGAATTCTAAGAGGGGTGGAGGAGATGGGAGGAGGAAAGGAGTTCAGGCTCTACTCCCTAGGTTTCTCATGTGTCTCAATTACCTCAAATTCCTCATTCTCTTCAGTTCTCTTAACTCCTGTGGGCCTTCAGGAATACAGTCTCTTCTGCTCTCTCATTTCCCCTAGCTCCTTCCATCTCCCCACTTACCTCAGTCTCATCAGTTCCTTCCTTACTTCAACACTCCCACTTGACAACTTGGTATTACAGAAAGCACTTTGAATTTTGAGTGAGAGAACCTGCGTTCAAATCCCAGCTGTGTGACTTCACTATCATTTGTGAAATTGATTGGATTTCATTATCTTTAAATTCTAAGTCTAACATTCTATGATTCTAGTCCTCTAAATTCCATCTGCCTGGATCTCAAACCCATCTGAATCACCCAGGGTCCCCCATCCTACCTCTGTCTTTCTTTGAAGTTTTTAGTGTTTCTTCACTGTTTATTGCATTGTGTAATCTACCATGGCATTCAAAGTTTTGCCCTATCTACTCACTATGCTATCCTAGAACTACAAGAAATTCACTCCCCAGTTTAGCAAGGTAGATTTCTCCATTAATCCCTTCCATCTACCCCCATATATGCACACTAAAACCTTTTCTTATCCACCTGTATCTTTGTTTATATTCTCCCTCCTCCCCCTCTACCTTAGGTATAATTCTATAGTCTTCCCACTTCTGTTCTTTATTCAAGGATCACCTGCTGTATGAAACCTTCCCTGGTTGCCCCAACATACAGGGATTTCTCTTTACACTGAATATAGCACATAATACTTGTAGAAGTCATCTGTTGGGTGTAGATTAGGGAGACAATAATGTCATAGGTCCTGGAGAAAGCAGTTTCTGCCTGAAACTCTTAAAATCAACTCTAAAAATCTTGTTTCTGGAGTTTGAGGGCAAACATATATCTATACACAGAAAAAGACTGGTAAGGCTGAGGGAGCTAAAAAGTGAAGACTTACTTTTTAAGTTGAGTTGACTGTGAAGCTATGTGGTGCAACCACAGTGGCTGAACCATGTAAAGACTATATTAGGAATGCCCTAACATTGCAAAAAGAACACTTTTGGCCTTGTATGGCAGTTCTACACCACTTGGATGTCACCAGTTTTGGGAGCAGCAACATTTTTTTTTCCCAACATCTATCTCCTCTCCATTCCCTGCCATATTCCATTCTGTCCCCTGAATTGTTTCTATTTGGTAAAGTAAGCTGTAGTAAGTAGATAGAATGGAAAAAACAAAACAAAACATCTCTGGAGGTTGGGATTTTTATCTGTAGTTTTCTTTATGTTTTGATTCTCCTTGGTTTAAGTATTGAGACCATAATTATGTCATAAGAGGAATTTTATGGGATTCCTTTTTTTCTTTTCCCCCCCAAAAAATATTTGTGTTGTATTGGAATTAATTATTCTTTAAATGTTTGGTAAAATTTGCATCTGGTCAGGAGTATGGGAGGGTGGGAGATGGGCATTGCTTGAATCTTGATCTCATCGGTATTGGCTCAAAGAGGGACTAATATACACCCTAAAGTCTTGAATATAAAAATCTGTGGTACCTGTCAGGGAAGTAGGAGGGTAGGACATTGAGTAAAGGGGCAGTGTGGTATGGGCTGGCAATTGACAGTAGGGAAGGCCTATCGGGGAGGGCATAGGCAGAAGCAAAACACTGGCAAGGAGGGAAAGGGTGAGAGAGTAGACAAAAAGCAGGAAGACTAGGATGCAGGGAAATACATAGGTAGTAACCATAACTGTGTTTGAGAATGGGATGAACTCTTCCATACAATCGAAGTAGATAGCAGAGTGGATCAAAAACTCAAGTCCTACAATATGTTGTTTATAAAAAGCACACTAGAAGCAGAGATACACAGAGAAAACGTAAGGGGCTAGAGCAGATATTATTATATTTCAGTTTAGGTTAAAAGAAAGCAGAGGTAGCAATCCTGATCTCAAATGAAGCAAAAGTAAAAAATATACCTGATTAAAAGAGATAAGGAAGGAAACTACATCTTGATATAAGGTACCATTGACAATGAACATATAAGCACCAAGTATATGGATCCAAAATCTTAAAGGAGAACTTAAGTGAATTACTGGAAGAAATAGACAGCAAAACTGAACTGGGGCAGGGGGGGCCTTAATGGCCCCTCTCAGAACTAGATAAATCCAACCAAAAATTAACAAAAAAGAAACTAAGGAGATAAAGAGAAAATTAGAAAAGTTAGATATGACAAACCTTTGGAGAAAACTGTATGGGAGCTACATATGGTCCAGTCTATGAGCTTTGGAGTGAACTGGGTTTAAGATTTTGAGAAAGAAAAAAAGAAAGAAATCTGGTCAGTAAATACCAAGTTAACTGGACAGATTCTTGCTCTACAGGAAAAAAGAAGGGGAGGAGATAAGAGAAAGAATGGCAGATTGTGAGAAGGGGTAATCAGAATGCATGCTATCTTGGGGTGGAGGGAAGGACAAGATGGGGAGAAAATTTGGAATTCAGAATCTCTTGGAAGTGAATGTTAAAAACAAAAAATAATTAAATAATAGAAAAAAACAAAAAAAGAAAGTGTCATAGCAGATGAAGGGAGAATGTTAAAGGTTTATGTGCACAGAGGTGAGAGATGACATGAAGACTGGAGGACAGCTGATAGCATGGCATGAGTGTGTAAAGAAGTATCATGTGAAATAACACTGGAATGGGAATGTGTTGCTAGACTGTGGAAGACCTTGAATGCCAGGCAAAGAAATTTATATTTTTAGACACTAGATGTCCTGAAAAGTTTTGAACAGAAATGTGATACGGTCAGATCTGTGCATCATTAGTCAGTCAGCAAGCATTAATTTAGTGCTTAATATGTGTCTGTACTAAGTACCAAGGATATAGAGAAGGGCAAAAACAATCTCTACCCTCAAGGAGCTCACTTTCTAATTGGAGAAACAGCAGACAAATACCTAGGGATACACAAAACGTATTGACAGAGTGAATACAAAGCATTCCCAGAGAGGTGGCACAGAAACTAACAGTTTTGTCATGATAACTTGCTGGTCATAGCAAACACTCTTTTTCTTCAAACCAAAAAGTCTCTTTAAACATGGTCATCACCAGGCGGCCAATATCAAAATCAGAATAACTGTATGTTTAACAGCTAGATGGAGAAGTTCTATGCAATTCTATACAAGATCTGGAATTGCCTGTGGCTCAGATCATGAGCTTCTTATTGTAAAATTCAGACAAATTTAAGAAAGCAGGGAAAAATCACCAGAGTCTAGAGATATAGGTATAACCTAAATAATATCCCTTATAAATATGAAGTGAAAGTCCTAAGTAGACTTTAGAGATTAGATCTGTTAAAGTTCCTGAAGAACTCAACAGAGTTTGCAATATTGTATTGGAGGCATCAACACCAAAAATTCAAATAAAAAGAAAAGGGAGAAAGCAAAGTGGCTGCCTGATGAGCATTTGCAAATAGCTGATGCACCATAAATAGTCATCAGGGAATCACAAAAGCTCTTTAGATTGCTACTATCAGCATAACACTAAATTTCATCTCCCTATTTACTGAGCCAACCATCTTGCTCATCTGTCTAAACTTTACTGCTGATATCATCATACTGTGTCTCTTGGGCCTTCCCCTGAGCTTCTTTTCAAGACATGGAGTCTATATCTGCTGGGCATAGGGGTCTCTGCTTGGCATTTCTACTAGCTGATCTCATGGTTATTGCTGACTATAAAAGACAATGTTCCATTGGCCCCAAGACTGGCAACAATTGGTATCTTCTGACTTCACTTAGTGTTCTTAGTTGGGATACTCTTTCTTCCTTATATGAGAAGGATACTTCACCATTGCTCCTTTCATTTAAAGTCCAAAGGTCTTTGCTGTTAATTTGGAAGAGGGCAATTTTTTTTCAAAGGGATTTCATCCTTTTGCAGTTCATATATGCATAGGGTAGCTGGGATTTTGGCTTAGACAGTTTTTCTTCATATGACACGTGGAGTTAGATTAAGAAAGAAAACAGCCAGTTGAAAATTCTATAAAAATCTAAAAATAACAAGGTGCAATAATCAGTTTTCAATATGACAATAATTTCACGTCAACTGAGGAATATCTTCAGTGAACATTAAGTAGTTTACATGCATTTCTACACTTGTTTTAGTTACTGATTAAATAACATAAAATCAAATTTACAATTACAACTGCCCTGATAAATTTGTATCTGTTTCTTAAGCTTCTATATCCTTTCCTAACCATGCTCAGTCTAAAAGAATGTGACACATATATGATAAGTTCAAGCACTAACTTCAAATTATGTTTAGGTCATGGAATGAATTAAAACACAAATAGAAACATTTAACTTTTCCATCGATGCAAAAATATTACCCTCCTCTAAGAAACGTACTGAAATTCTTTTCTCCAAACTGATGATACCTGTGATTTAGTCCCAGTAATTAATTCAATCAATTGTATTAATATTCAAATGCTCTTGCATCACTTTGAAATATCCAAGGAACTTACTCCATACAGATGCATCGTTATTACAGTTAAACTTAAATCCCAGACTGTAATAGTAAGCACCCTGACATACACTGGGGGACATGCTATCACAGGTTCTTAGATATGCATTTCTAAAAGGAAAGTAACTTTTTAAGGGGTTAACAATCTCCTTTAATCAAGCACATATATCATTCACTTAGTTAGGGGGAAAAGTCAACAGCCTGAACTTCAGAGAAAACACAGAGAAATCAGATCAATTGACAGTCTTCCAGACTGTCTAACATATATCACAGATCAACAGTAACTGAGCATACATATATAGATGTGTGTTCATCCTTCATGTTCTGTTCATGGTCTGAAGAAGACCAGGCCATCAGAGAAATAATGGCAAGACTTGCACTTGACTTTGTTTTTTTTCTTGAGTGAGGGAGGGCTGTGCAGGTCACCAGCCTCACTTCTTCAGAGCCGTCTGAATCCCAGAAAGGGAAACACCACCATTTGGGTTTTCAAAATTAGGAGCTCCTTCGCGGCTTCCCAGAGTCTCCTCTGGCCAAACAAAACACTTCTAGTCAGTAAGCACCAAAGTAAAACTTCACCTTCAAAGTATTTTTACCGTTTTTTAGAGCCAGAATAAAGGAGACTATTTTCTCTTGTGTTATGTCTTGTTTTTTTTTCCTCACGATTTCTCCCTTTCATTTTAATTCTTCTGTGTAACATGTCTAATGTGATAATATGTTTAATGAGAAAGTATGTGTAAAGCCCATATAAATGGCATATAAATGGCACCTTCCTCAGGGTGGGATTCCAGTAAAACCTGTATGTAAGCATAATTCACAGTAAGTTTGAATATAAATTTCCGTATCAAATTTTACAACAAATTAGCTTACAAATAGAAATTTGGTAGGCCTTCCAAAAATCGTGCAAAGGATTTTACAAAGATTTCTTCATAAAAACATTCCCTTTCTTAAAAACATTTTACAGTTTATCACAAAACCCTCTTGAACCTAAACAATAAAAATGATAAGAAAAGATCTAAAACCAAGATCTTTGTGCAATCACCAAGTTTCTTTTCACAAACATACTTCTATAAATGTTTGATTTAATAGCAAAAACAACTTTAACTGAACCCTTCTTAAAAGCAAAAATAAATTTTTTAACACACAACACATCTTTAGATGAAACAGGCTTGAAACTCAAACCCCTATATACAAACATACATATGTACATACATACATATATACACATATACACACACATACAAGCATATATAATTGTTTTTTCAAGAATTCTCATTTTCTCAGTAGGAATTCTATTAACACAGAAATTCTTACACAGAGTCCATAGCACCTTCTTAACTCATACATGCAATTCCTAATATAACAACATTTAGATAAGTGAAATTGCCTTTTCAACAATATAGCTTATTATATGTTTAAAACATGAAACCACCCATTATCAATTTAGATGAATGCATTCCAAAAGCGCCTTTCACAGATAATCATTCATCTTATCTCCAACACTTGAAAATTATCATCCTAAACCACTGTATACATTTTTATAATAGACAAGATTACAGATGGAAAATCTACCATTACATAGTAAACATCAGTAGTATTATCACTGTTTATTTATAACCAAATATCTTTCAATTATGAAATGTCTATGACATTTTTTATTTTTTATTTTTTAAGCAAATTAATAGAATTTTATTTTTAGACTCCTTATATCTATTTTATTTCATCTTCATATTTTAATTTTATTTAATTATTATTATTTTTAATTTGATTTTATTATTTTGTTAATAAAAATTTATTTATTTAACTTTTTACATTTATTTTCACAAAATTTTGGGTTCCAAATTTTCTCCCCTTTTCTCCCCTCCCCACACCCCAATACACTGACCATTCTAATTTTCCCTATCACCAATATGCCCTCTCTTCTATCATCCCTCCCTTCTCTTGTCCCCATTTTCTCTTTTGTCCTGTAGGGCCAGATGACTTTCTATTCCCCATTAACTGTGTTTCTTATTTCCTAGTAGCAAGAACAATACTAAACAGTTGTTTCTAAAACTTTGAGTTCCAAATTCTCCCCATCCCTCCCTCCCCACTCGTTTCCTTTGAGAAGGCAGTCAATTCAATATAGGCCCTATCTGTGTAGTTTTGCAAATGACTTCAATAATAGTCGTGTTGTGTAAGACTAACTTTATTTCCCTCCATCCTATCCTGCCCCCCCATTGTTTCTATTCTGTCTTTTGATCCTGTCCCTCCCCAAGAGCGTTGACTTCAAATTGCTTCCTTCTCCCATTGCCCTCCCTTCCATCATCCGCCCCCCCATCCTGCTTATCTCCTTCTCCCCCACTTTCCTTTATTGTAAGATAGGGTTTCATACCAAAATTAGTGTGCATTTTATTCCTTCCTTTAATTGAATGTGATGAGGGTAAACTTCTTGTTTTTTTTTTTCTCAGCTCTCCTCTTTTTCCCTCCATTAAAAAGTCTCCTGCTTGCCTCTTGAATGAGATACAATTTAACCCATTCCATTTCACTCTCTTTCCTCCCAAAACATTTCTCTCTTACCATTTACCTTAATTTCTTTTAAGATATGGTCCCATCCTATTCAATTCACTCTGTGCTCTCTGTCTCTGTATGCGCATGCATGTGTGTATGTGTGTCTGTGTGCATGTGTGTATGTGTGGTCCCACCAACTACCCAGATACTGAAAAGTTTTAACAGTTACAAATATTGTCTTTCCATGTAGCAATGTAAACAGTTCACTTTTGGTAAGTCCCTTATGACTTCTCTTTGCTGTTTACTTTTTCATGCTTCCTCTCATTCTTGTGTTGGAAAGTCAAATTTTCTTTGAAATTTTCTTTCAACGGGGCTGCTATTCAACGTGAGATTAAGTTCTGGTGCTTGGGTGGGGGCAGGGCTGCCTCACAGACTCAGTTCCCTCAGGGACTTTATGCAGAGACCTTCAGTAATGGGGTGGGTGGGGGCAGCGCCATCTCCCAGGCTCAGTTCCCTGAGGGGCTTTATGCAGAGAACTTTGGTAATGGCCCTGAACTTCTGCCTGCTGCTCTGGGAGTCCCGGGCCACCTCTGGTGCCTCTGCCACTGCTCCTGAGGGGGCCCGAGTCACAGAGACACCCCGCTCCCCTCTCGGCCAGCCTAGATGTCTCTCTCACTGACCTGTAGCATCTGTGGGTGGAGGGACCTTCTTGGCCGCTGGAGGTTCCGTCCCTGAAGCCTGCTCGAATCTGCTCCTCTGGGACCACGTGGCCAGGGCAGCACAGGGGTGGTCTCTGCTGTCCGGAGCATGACAGACCCCTGGGGATGGCTCTCCAGGGCTCTCTGGAATGGAAATCTTTTCCACTGTGTTTCTGCACACCTTACAGTGCTCCAGAATTTGTGGTGAGTTCTTCTTGCAGGAAATATATGGGCTGTGGGTTTGGGGCTAGCATACATAAGCCTTTCTACTCTGCCATCTTGGCTCCACCCCCAATTATTATTATTTTTAATGTTCTACAATCACTACCTTAAAATTAAGATTTTGCCCCCCACACCTACCCTCCACTACCCTCCTTCCTCCCCATGACAGCATACAATTCTGTAGAGGTTATACATATACTTTCCTATTGAGTACATTTTCACTATAGTCATGCTATGTAGTGGAACGAAAATAAATGGAAGAAATCATATAACAAATCAAAACATAATACACTAAAACACACACATACACAAACATGATCTGCTACATTCTGCGAATGACTTCCATATTTCTTTCTCTGAGTGTGAAAGACATTTTGTCTTAGAAAACCATCATTGGGATTTTTTTTTTAATATATTCTTGCGTTATTATGAAGTTCCAAGTCTACCAGAAAAAGCTCTTGCACACTGTGGTCATTGCTGTGCACAAAATCCCCCTGGTTCTTCTCCTTTTGCTTAGCATCAGATCATATAAGTCCTTCCAGGACTCCCTGAAGTCTTCTTCTTCATCATTTCTTATGGAACAATAGTACTCCATTACATTCATATACCATAATTTATTCAGCCATTCCCCAGTTGATGGACATTCCCTTGATTTCCAGTTCTTGGCAACCACAAAGAGTGCTGCTATAAATATTTTTGTACATGTGGGAACCTTTCCCATTTTTATGATCTCTTGGGGATACAGTCATAGTAGTGATATTGCTGGGTCAAAGGGTATGTACATTTTTGTAGCACTTTGGGCATATTTCCAAACTGTTCTCCAGAATGGTTGGATGAGCTCACAGCTCCACCAACAATGAATTAGTGTTCCAACTCTCCCATATCCTCTCCAGCATTTATCAATTTCTTGTTCTATCATGTTTGCTAATCTTATAGGTGTGATGTGGTACCTCACAGTTGTTTTGATTTGCATCTCTCTAATCAATAGTGATTTAGAGCATTTTTTCATATGATTATAGATATCTTTAATTTCTTCCTCTGAAAATTGCCTGTTCATATCCTTTGATCATTTATCAATTGGGTAATGACTTGTATGGTTATACATTTGAGTCAGTTCTCTATATATTCTAGAAATGAGGCCCTTATCCCCGAGGTTAGCCACAAAAATTTTTTCCCCAATTTGTTACATCCCTCCAAATTTTGGTTGCATTGGGTTTGGTTGTGCAAAAACTTTTCAGTTTAATGTAATCAAAATTATCCATCTTGCATTTCATAATGTTTTCTATCACTTCTTTAGTAAAAAATTCTTCCCTTCTCTATAAATCTGATAAATACACTATTCCTTGCCTCTCCAGTTTATTCATGGCATCAATCTTTATACCTAAATCATGTGTCCATTTGGACTTTATTCTTGTGTATAGTGTCAGGCATGGGTCTATGCCTAATTCCCACCACACTGTTAAGGAGTTTTCCCAAAAATTTTTGTCAAACAGTGAGTTCTTATCCCAGAAGCTGGGATCCTTGGGTTTATCAAACAGCAGGTTGCTGTATTCCTTGCCTACTGTGTCTTGAGTGCCAAGTTTATTCCACTTGTCTACCCCTCTGTTTCTTAGCCAGTACCAAGTGGTTTTGATAATAACTGCTTTATAGTACACTTTGAGGTCTGGTAGCACTAGGCCACCTTCCCAAAGCATTTCTTTTCATTAGTCCCTTTGATATTCTGGACGTTTTTTTTTTTTAATTTATGAAATGTTTTACATTCATTTTCACAAAATTTTGGTTTCCACATTTTCTCTCCATTTGTCCCCTTCCCAACCCAATATACCGAGGATTCTAATTTCCCCTTTCACCAATCTGCCCTCTCTTCTATCATCCCTCCCTTCCCTTGTCCCCATCTTCTCTTTTGTCCTGTAGGGCCAGATAACTTTTCATTCCACATTACCTGTATTTCTTACTTCCTAGTGGCAAGAACAATACTCAGCAGTTGTTCCTAAAACTTTGAGTTCCAACTTCTCCCCATCCCTCCCTCCCCACCCATTCCCTTTGGGAAGTCAGGCAATTCAATATGGGCCATATCTGTGTAGTTTTGCAAATGACTTCAATAATAGTCGTGTTGTGTAAGATTAACTATGTTTCCCTCCATCCTGTCCTACCCCCTTTATTTCTATTCTCTCTTTTGATCCTGTCCCTCCCCAAGAGTGCTGACTTCAAATTGCTCCCTCCTCCCCTTGCCCTGCCTTCCATCATCCCCCCCACCCTGCTTATCTCTTTCTCGCCCACTTTCCTGTATTGTAAGATAGGTTTTCATACCAAAATGAGTGTGCATTTTATTCCTTCCTTTAGTTGAATGTGATGAGAGTAAACTTCACGTTTTTCTCTCAGCTCTCCTCTTTTTCCCTCCACTAAAGAGTCTCCTGCTTGCCTCTTCTATGCGAGATAATTTGCCCCATTCGATTTAATCCTCTCTCCTCCCAATATATTTCTTTCTCACGGTTTATCTTATTTTTTTTTTAAGATATGATCCCATCCTATTCAATTCACTCTGTGCTCTCTGTCTCTGTGTGCATGCATGTGTGTGTGTGTGAGTGTGTGTAATCCCACCAACTACCCAGATACTGAAAAGTTTCAAGAGTTACAAATATTGTCTTTCGATATGGAAGTGTAAAGAGTTCAACTTCAGTAAGTCACTTATGACTTCTCTTTTCTGTTTACTTTTTCATGCTTCTTCTCATTCTTGTGTTTGAAAATCAAATTTTCTTTTCAGCTCTGGTCTTTTCATCAAGAATGCTTGAAAGTCCTTGATTTCATCAAAAGACAAGTTTTTCCCCTGAAGTATTATACTCAGTTTTGCTGGGTAGGTGACTATTGGTTTTAGTCCTAGTTCCTTTGACTTCTGGAATGTCCTATTCCACACCCTTCGATCCCTTAATGTAGAAGCTGCTAGATCTTGTGTTATCCTGATTGTATTTCCACAATACTGGAATTGTTTCTTTCTAGCTTCTTGCAATATTTTCCCCTTGACCTGGGAATTCTGGAATTTGGCCACAATGTTCCTAGGAGTGTCTCTTTATGGATCTCTTTCAAGTGGTGATCGATGGATTCCTTCAATACTTATTTTGCCCTCCAGTTCTAGAATGTCAGGGCAGTTTTCCTTGATAATTTCATGCAAGATGATGTCTAGGCTCTTTTTTTGATCATGGCTTTCAGGTAGTCCCATAATTTTTAAATTGTCTCTCCTGGATCTATTTTCCAGGTCAGTTGTTTTTCCCATGAGATATTTCACATTCTCTTCCATTTTTTCATACTTTTGGTTTTGTTTGGTGATTTCTTGGTTTCTCAGAAAGTCGTTAGCCTCCATCTGTGCCATTCTAATTTTGAGAGAACCATTTTCTTCAGTGAGCTTTTGAACCTCTTTTTCCATGTGGCTAATTTTGCTTTTGAAAGCATTCTTCTCCTCATTGGCTTTTTGAACCTCTTTTGCCAATTGAGTTAGCCTATTTTTCAAGGTGTTACTTTCTTCAGCATTTTTTTTGGGTCTCCTTTAGCAAGTTGTTGACACGTTTTTCATGCTTTTCTTGCATCTCTCTCATTTCTCTTCCCAGTTTTTCCTCCACCTGTCTAACTTGATTTTCAAAATCCTTTTTGAGCTTTTCTGAGCCCATTGAATATCTATTTCAGATGTTTGGGATACAGAGACCTTGACTTCTGTGTCTTTACCTGATGGTAAGCATTGTTCTTCCTCATTCGAAAGGAGAGGAGGAAATATTTGTTCACCAAGAAATTAACCTTCTATAGTCTTATTTTTTCCCCCCTTTTCTGCGCATTTTCCGAACCAGTTACTTGACTTCTGAGATTCCTCTCCATCGTGGCCTCACTAGTGCTTGGGTCTGAGATTCAAATGCTGCTTCCCAGCCTCAGGGCTTTCAGCGGGGGCCGGGTCCGCTATTCAGTGTGAGAGATTAAGTTCAGGTTCTCAGGTGGGGGCAGGGCTGCTGCCCAGGCTCAGTTCCCTCAGGGGGCTTATGGGGAGACCTTCAACAATGGAGCCACTGCGTGCTTTGGGAGCCCCTGGCCGCTGCTTTCTCCCGATGAGGCCTGAGTTATGGAGACAGCCTGCTCCCCTCTCGGCCAGCCCAGAAGTCTCTCTCACTGACCTGTAACACCTGTGGGTTGAGGGACCTTCACTGCCACCAGAGATTCCATCTCTGAAGCCTTCTTGGATCTGCTCCTCTCAGGGCTGTGGCCAAGGCAGGGCTGGGCTCTGCTCCGGGTCTGGTGCAGGACGGACCTTTTGTGATGGTTTTTCAGGACTCTCTGGAACAGAAATCTCCTCCACTCTGCTGCTGCATAGCCTCCACTGCTCCAGAACCCTTGGGAGTTGTGTTTATAGGTAATTTATGGGCTGTGGGATCGGACATAGCATATGTGAATCTTTCTACTCCACCATCTTGGCTCTTCCCCACCCACCATTTGTTTTTCCAGATGAATGTCAATATTATTTTATCCAACTCTAGGAAACAATTATCTGATAGTTTAATTGGTATGTCACTAGAAAAGTAAATTAGTTTAAGTAGAGTTGTCATTTTTATTATATTAGCTAGGCCTACCCATGAACATCTGATATTTCTCCACTTACTTAAACCTGACTTTATTTGTGCAAAAAGTGTCTTGTAATTATGGTCATATAATCCTTGGGTTTGTTTTGGCAGGTAAACTCCTAAGTATTTTATAGTGTCTACTCTAGCTTTCAATGTGATTTCTCGTTCTATCTCTTGCTGTTGGACTTTGTTGCTAATATATAGGAATGCAGGGGGCAGAGCCAAGATGGCGGAGTAGAAGGACGCACATTTATGAGCTCCGAGCCCACAAACCATGGAATTGAGGTAAAAAGAGATCCCCATAAATTCTGAATCACTGCAGGGGGTGCATAAACATAGGGGAAGAGATTTCCGTTCCACTGAGCCCTGGAGAGCTGTCCCCAGGGTCCATCGCGTCCCGGAAAGCGGACCCCACCCCCCGCGCTGCCCTGGCCGCGGCCCCAGAGAAGCTGACCCGAGCAGGCTTCAGAGAGGGAAGCTCCGGGGGAAGCTCTGGCAGCCGGGAAAGTCCCTCCGCCCACAGAAGCTATAGGTCAGTGAGAAAGAAGGCTGGGCTAGGGGAGGGGAGCGGAGCATCTCCGTGACTCGGGCCCCCTTGGGAGGAAGCGGAGGCGGCAGAGACAGGGGCAGGAAGCGGCGGAGGCAGAGGCATGGGCGGCGGCTGAGGCGGCTGAGGGGCAGCAGCCCAGGAATCAGGAATCCCCCGGCAGCAGGTAGGATCTTCAATACTGAAGGTCTTTCCAACCTGAGGGAGCTGAGCCTGGGAGACAACCCTGCCCCCACCCCGCTCTATTACTGAAGGCCTCTGAATGAAACCCCTGAGGGAGCTGAGCATAGGAGGCGGGCCCCCCACCCCGCCCCCACCCACTCCGTTCCTGAAAGTCTCTGCAGAAAGCCCCTGAGGGACCGAGCTTGGGAGGGGGCCCTGCCCCCACCCCTGCGCCAGAACTAAAGCTTGCCGTGGAAAGCGCATTTGAATCTCAGAGGCCAAGCACTAGCTGGGCGGATCCAGGCGGAGGTGGAAAGGAATCTCAGAAGTCAAGTAACTGGCTGGGAAAATGCCTAGAAAAAGGGAGAAAAATAAGACTATAGAGAGTTTTTTCCAACAAGTGCAAATGATCCCGACCTTCGGATCTGATGGCGAGGATGAGAACGTATTCTTGCCATCAGGGAAAGATGTGGAGGGCGGGGCCTCAGTACCCCAGACACCCCAGGGGGGTGTCGGGTGGGCTTAGGCCTTGGAAGAGCTTAAAAAGGATTTTGAAAAGCAAGTTAGACAGGTGGAGGAAAGACTGGGAAGAGCAATGACAAAGATGCAAGAAAAGTATGAAAAACAGGTCAATACCTTGGTAAAGGAGACGCAAAAAAATGCTGAGGAAATTAACAGGTTGAAAAATAGGTTCACTCAATTGGCAAAAGAGGTTCAAAAAGCCAATGAGGAGAAGAATGCATTCAAAAGCAGAATGAGCCAAATGGAAAAAGAGGCTCAAAAGCTCACTGAATTTAATAGTTCTCTCAAAATTAGAATGGAACAGATGGAGTCTAATGACTTTACGAGAAACCAAGAAATCACCAAACAAAACCAAAAGAATGAAAAAATGGAAGAGAATGTGAAATATCTCATGGGAAAAACAACTGACCTGGAAAATAGATCCAGGAGAGACAATTTAAAAATTATGGGACTACCTGAAAGCCATGATCAAAGAAAGAGCCTAGACATCATCTTGCATGAAATTATCAAGGAAAACTGCCCTGACATTCTAGAACCAGAGGGCAAAATAAGTATTGAAAGAATCCATCGATCACCACCTGAAAGAGATCCAAAAAGAGAAACTCCTAGGAACATTGTGGCCAAATTCCAGAACTCCCAGCTCAAGGAAAAAATCTTGCAAGGGGCTAGAAAGAAACAATTCCAGTACTGTGGAAATACAATCAGGATAACTCAAGATCTAGCAGCTTCTACATTAAGGGATCGAAGGGCGTGGAATAGGATATTCCAGAAGGCAAAGGAACTAGGACTCAAACCAAGAATCACCTACCCAGCTAAACTGACTATAATACTTCAAGGGAAAATATGGTCTTTCAATGAAACAGAGGACTTTCAATCATTCTTAATGAAAAGACCAGAGCTGAAAAGAAAATTTGACTTTCAAACACAAGAATGAGAAGAAGCATGAAAAAGTAAACAGCAAAGAGAAGTATTAAGGGACTTACCAGAAATGAACTGTTCACATTCCTACAGGGAAAGACAATATTTCTAACTCTTAAAACTTTTCAGTATCTGGGTAGTTGGTGGGACCACACATACACATGTACACGCATGCACACACTTACACACATGCATACACATAGAGAGACAGAGAGCACAGATTGAACTGAATAGGATGAGACCATACCTTAAAAGAAATTAAGGTAAATGGTGAGAGAGAAATGTAGTGAGAGGAAAGAGGGTGAAATGGAAGGGGGTAACTATATGTCATTTAAGAGGCAAGCAAGAGGTTTTTTTAGTGGAGGGAAAAAGAGGAGAGCTGAGGGGGAAAAAAAACAAACCAAGACGTTTACCCTCATCACATTTGACTAAACGAAGGAGTGAAATGCACACTCATTTTGGTATGAAAACCTATCTTACAGTATAAGAAAGCGGAGGAGAAGGAGATATTGCGGGGTGGGGGGGTGATGGAAGGGAGGACAAAGGGAGGAGGGAGTAATTGAAAGTCAACACTTGGGGAGGGACAGGATCAAAAGACAGAAGAGAAACAATGAGGGGCAAGTTAGGAGGGATGGTAATTCAGTTAGTCTTACACAACACGACTATCAGGAAGGTCATTTGCAAAGCTACACAGATACGGCCTATAATGAATTGCCTGCTGTACCAAAGGGAATGGGTGGGGAGGGAGGGATGGGGAGAATTTGGAACTCAAAGTTTTAGGAACAATTGTTTAGTATTGTTGTTGCAACTAGGAAAGAAGACATACAGTTAATGAGGAATAGAAAGTCATCTGGCCCTACAGGAGAAGAGAAGATGGAGACAAGAGAAGGGAGGGATGACAGAAGAGAGGACAGATTGGAGATAGGGAAAATTAGATTGCTTGGGGTATTGGGGTGGGGGGAGGGGATAAAAGGGGGGAAAATTTGGAACCCAAAAATTTGTGAAAATGAATGTAAAAAGTAAAATAAATTATATATATATATATATATATATATATATATATATATATATATATATATATATATATATATATATAGGATTGCAGAAGATTTGTGTGGGTTTATTTTGTAACCTGCAATTTTGCCAAAGTTGTTTATTATTTCAAGTAGTTTTTTACTTGAATCTCTGGGATTCTCTAAGTATATCATCATATCATCTGCCAAGAGTGATAACTTAGTTTTTTCTTTGGCTATTTTTATTCCTTCAATTTCTTTATCTTGGCTATTGGCTACAGCTAACATTTCAAGTACCATAATAAATGATAGTGGTGATAATGGACAGACTTGTTTCACTCCTGATCTTATTGGAAATACATCTAACTTATCCCCATTGCATATAATGCTTGCTGAAGTTTTTAGATAAATACTGCTTATTATTTTATGGAAAGTTCCCTTTATTTCTATGTTCTCCAGTGTTTTATTAGGAATGGGTGGTGTATTTTATCAAAAGCTTTTTCGGCATCTATTGAGATAATTGTGTGGTTTTTGTTAGTTTTGTTGTTGATATGATCAATAATGTTAATAGTTTTCCTAATATTGAAACGGCCCTGCATTCCTGGTATGAATCCTACCTTATCATAACGTATTATTCTAGTGATAAGATGCTGTATTCGTTTTGCTAAATCTTGTTGAAAATTTTTGCATCTATATTCATTAGAGAAATTGGTCTATAATTTTCTTTCTCTGTTTTGTCTCTTCCTGGTTTGGGTATCAAAACCATATTTGTATTATAGAAAGAATTTGGGAGGACTCCTTCCTCAATTCTCAAAAATGGTCTATATAGTATTGGAATTAACTGTTCTTTAAAGGTTTGATAGAATTCACTTGTGAATCCATCTGGCCCTGGAGATGTTTTCCTAGGCAGTTCATTGATGGCTTGTTCAATTTCTTTTTCTGAGATGGGGTTGTTTAAGAATTCAACTTCCTCTTCTGTTAATCTGGGCAATTTGTATTTTTAAAAATATTCATCAGTCTCATTTAGATTATTGAATCTGTGGGCATAAAGTTGGGCAAAATAATTTCTAATTATTGTTTTAATTTCCTCCTCATTGGAGGTGAGTTCACCCCTTTCATTTTTAATATTAGTAATTTGATTTTCTTCTTTCTTTTTTTTAAATCAAATTGACCAAAGATTTATCAATTTTATTAGTTTTTTCATAAAACCAACTATTGGTTTTATTTATTAATTCAATAGTTTTCTTAATTTCAATTTTATTAATCTCTCCTTTGGTTTTCAGTATTTCTAATTTGGTATTTTCTTGGGGATTTTCAGTTTGTTCTTTTTCTAGCTTTTTCAGCTGCATGCCCAAGTCATTGATCTCCTCTTTCTCTATTTTAGTTATGTAGGCATTCAAAGACATAAAACTTCCCCTAAGAACTGCTTTTGCAGTATCCCATAAGATTTGGTAGGCTGTCTCATTGTTGTCATTCTCTTGAATGAAGTTGTTGATTGTTTCTATGATTTCTTCTTTAACCCATTCCTTCTTTAAGATTAGATTATTTAGTTTCCAATTGATTTTTGGTTTATCTTTCCAAGGCCTTTTATTACCTATAATTTTTATTGCATTATGATCTGAGAAGGATGCATTGATCATCTTTGCCTTTCTGCAATGGATTGTGAGATTTTTAGGTCTTAGTACATGGTCAATTTTTGTAAATGTTCCATATACCACTGAGAAAAAGATATATTCCTTTCTATTCCCATTCAATTTTCTCCAAACATCTATCATATCTACCTTATCTAGAGTTTTATTTACCTCCTTAACCTCTTTTTTGTTTATTTTGAGGTTAGATTTATCAAGTTCAGAAAGAGGGAGGTTGAGGTCCCCCACTAGTATAGTTTTGCTGTCAATTTCTTCCTTCAACTCCCTCAACCTCTCCGCTAGGAGTCTGGATGCTATACCACTTGGAACATACATGTTTACTAATGATATTGCTTCATTGTCTATGGTGCCTTTTAGCAGGATATAGTTGCCATCCTTATCCCTTTTGATTAGATCTATTTCTGCTTTTGCTTTGTCTGAGATTAGGGTTGCTAGTCCTGCCTTTCTTACATCAGCTGAAGCACAATATATTCTGCTCCATCCTTTGACCTTTATCTTATGTGTATCCCTCCATTTCAAATGTGTTTCTTGTAAGCAGCATATTGTTGGATTATGACTTTTAATCCATTCTGCTGTCTCCATTTTATGGGAGAATTCATTCCATTCACATTCACAGTTATGATTCGATTGTAATCATACACTGTAATCATACACTGTAATATATTGTAATCATCACAATCTGTGTATTTCCCTCCATTCTCTTTCCCACCATTTGTGCTTTTAGCTCTCCTGTCTCCTTCCCCTCCTCAATACTATTAACTTTTCACGACATCCTCCTGCAACCTTCCCCTCCTTCTTTTAGTCCCCCTCCCTTTTACTCCCCTTTACTCTTATTGCTTCTTCCCTCCCTTTTAGCCTCCCTCCCCTTTCTTCCCCCTTCCTCTCCTACTGCCTATAAAGTTAGTTATGGTTATCTGCTTAAGTTTATTGTTCTGTCCTTTAAACCTTATCAGATGAGAGTACCTCTTACACAATGCTCATCTCCCTCCCCTCTTTCCCTCTACTATAATTTTGTACTTCTTCTTGTGATGTAATTTGCCATTTTCTGCTTCCTCCTTTTCACACCTCCTATTACAATCCCTTCTCATACTTAAATCATATTTTTTATCATGATATCATTTACTTTATACCCGTTCTCTCTATGTATATTCTTTTTATATTTCATAATACCCAGATAATTCTCAAGGTTTACAGATATCATCTTCCCTTATAGGGAGGTAAAAAGTTTGCACTAATTGAGTAACAAGTTTTTGTTTTTCTTTTTGTTTTTCCCCCCATTTGCCTTTTTATGATTCTCTTGAGACCTGCATTTGAAGATCGAATTGTCTCTGGAAATTCCTTACTTCATTGAATGACTTTCTCCTTGCCTGAAATGTTATGCTGAACTTTGCTGGGTAGTTGATCCTTGCTTGTAGTCCCAACTTCTTTGCCTTATGGAATGTTGGGTTCCAATTCTTTCAGTCTTTTAATGTAGAAGCTGCAAGGTCCTGTGCAAGGTCCTGACTGTATCTCCTTGATATTTGAATTGTTTCTTTCTGGCTGCTTATTATATATTCTCCTTCACTTGATAGCTCTGAAATTTGGCAACTATATTTCTTGGGGTTTGGGGTTTGGTATCCCTTTCAGGAGGGAAACGGTGGATTATTTTGATTATTTTGCCCTCTGAATCCAGCACTTCTGGGCAGTTTTCCTTGATGATTTCCTGGAAGATATTTTCCAGGCCCTTTTCTCCATCATGGGTTTCTGGCAGGCCAATAATTCTTGAATTTTCTGTCCTGGATCTGTTTTCCAGGTCAGTTATTTTTCCAGTTAGATATTTTACATTTTCTTCTATCTTTTCATTCTTTAGATTTTGTTTGACTGATTCTTGCTGTCTCATTGAGTCATTAGTTTCTACTTGCCCAATTCTAATCTTTATCAAATTGTTTTTTTCAATTACCTTTTGCATCTCCTTTTTCATCTATTCAATTTTTCCTTTTAAGGAGCTATTTTCTCCAGTTAATTTTTGTACTTCCTTTTCCATTTCACCAACTGTTCCTTTTAGGGAGTTATTTTCTCCAGTTAATTTTTGAACTTCCTTTTCCATTTGTTCAATTTTCCTTTTCAAAGAGATGTTCTCATCAGTGAATTCTTTTTTCATAATTTTAAAATCATTGGCCAGTTCATCTTCTATTTCCTTCTTCAGCTGTTCCAGGAGAGCTGCTTGTGCTTGTGAGCAGTTCATTGTCCCTTCTGAAGTTTCAGATGGAAGTACAGTCTCAGCTCTGACCTCTTTGGTGTTTGTGTTTTGGTCCTTATCCCCATAGAAAGATTCTATGGTTTTTTCTCCCTTCTGCTTTTTCTTGTTCATGAGGTTGATTGAGTGTTGTGGCTTCTGGTTCTTTCAGTCAGAAGCTACAGAACTTTTTGCTGAGCTGATGTGTGCAAAAGCTAAAAGCAGGTTTTTGTTTTGTGTTTCCCTGATCAGCCCTGGGTGTAGTTTGTTAAGTGTGGAAGAGGAGTGGTCTAGTCACAGGAGATCTCCTCAGCTGAACTGAGGCAAAGGCAATCTCAGGGGATGGTGATTCCAGCTTCCGTATTGTCTTTCCATTTCCCCTGGAGTGCTGAGGCATGCCTAGATGCTAATGGGTGTTCCCACCCCTCCTGGGGCTCCTCTTCTGGCACTGTAGCTTGCCTGGGTTCTAGTGTGAGTTTCCTCCACCCTGGAGCCCCTTTCCTTCTGCTTTGCCTCTGCCACAGTAGGAGGAATCCCCCTTAGCTATTTTTCTAGCCTCAGGTGTTATGAGACTATTTGCCACCTCTGCTGTTTTCACTGATCCAGGATTTTTCTAATCTAGGGAAATATTTTATGGTTCTTTCACAGTCATCAAGGAGGGAGGAGAGAGCATTTATTGATCACTCCACCATCCTGGCTCCCAGAAGTTCAAGTAGGTGACTTATTGATGTTTAATCTTCAGGCTGAAAGTCTCAGGAGCTGCTGTGCTGATATCTGGTGCTCAAGGTCTCTCACTGACTCAGCTAGGCTTGTCTCCAGCCCTTGGGTGCTGTTCTGCCAGTTCTGCCTGCTGGGGTTTCCCGGGGCCCCTTCTGCTGCTCTGTGCTGGGCGTGCTGCATTGTGCACTGGGGGCTCACCCCCGCAGAACAGATCCTTCCCATGGACCTTCCAGTCTAACCTGAACTCCAAATCCATCACAGTCTGTTTCCCACTGGATTCTGCACCTCCAAAATTTGGTCAGATTCTCCTTTCAAGGTATTTGAAGGGTTTTTTCCAAGAGCTTAGGTGAGTCATTGCTCTTACTCTGCCATCTTGGCTCCACGTCTATGACATTCTTTTAAAAGCCCTATTCATATGCAACAAAATCCAAATTAAAAAAAAAATATTGCTGTAACACCATTTCTACCTTACAAGGGTCTCTCAAATTTTAGTCTGAGGAAACTTTAGAAATAACCATAGAAACTGCCTTTTCAGAAATTATTCGCATCATTCCTTTTGGCATTTAAAACCCATTTCAAAGCTAACAGTTACATTAAATTAGAGCTAATAATAATGTTGAGTCTATCGTAAGCCCTTCCTTGTGTTAAGCACTTTACCATCACAAATGCCAAATAACAATATGTAAACACTTTAATTACATTCATATCTAATATATTCCTGTCTAATTCAAATGACATTTTGTCTATTTCTTTAAAATGTTTAAAAGTTTGAAATTATGTTAATTTAAAATATGCTAAGTTAATATTCTTAACTGTTGCCTTTGACCCAGTCAAAAGTGAGATAAAGAGTCAGAACTAAAGCACTTCTGAAAGTTAATAATTAATTTAATAGTAATTATTACCAATCAAAGTAACTAATATCTTTACCACAATCAATACCCATTTTTAAATTTTATGAAGCTTTCTGTAACTTTGTCTATTGGTTTTCCAATGAGGCTAAAAATTTTCACTTTTTAGTCCCTGATCAGCATTCCCAAATCTTTTGAAGTAGAGTGAAGGAGGGAGTAGAAAAGAGCACATAGTCTAAAGCTCCCCAACTAAATGATTCCCCTTTTGTCTTCCAAATTTTCTATCTCTCCCAGTCTTTACTCAGACTACCTTTATTCTCCTTTACATTCCAAAAACAATCATACCCCAATTTTGTCCTACTTTCCCTCACCTTAAAAATTAGAGGGAGTTAAATGCCTAAGATATGCCTTACATGCCTCCTCCACAACTTCTACAAAAAAGTCTTTTTTAAAAAAGTGCTTTTTAAAAAATTTTTAAAAATACTCTTTGTATTAAAAAGAAAACATTTATCCATACCTTCACATATTGCTTTGAAGAAACAGGTGGCAATTCAAAACAATTCCCAGCTCTGAATAACCTTTTTCCTCTGCTTCCTTAAAGAGGTTGAAATCCTATCTCCTTTTTGAAACTTATAAGATAAAGAGCTTCCCTAGGCATTCCAACTTCACCTTTCATTCTGTAGGAAATGGGATTTCTTGGAAATTTCAGACTGTATATACTAGGAAACACATATAAAGTTTTACATAGAGTTTGAAATCACAGCTGTTCTCAGCTTAGCTTAAATTATGCTGAGCCAATATTACTGCTACTTTTGGTCCAGGCACAAACCTAAGAAATTTGATTTAATGCTGAAATAGAGTTGCCAGTTTCCCCAGGCAGAACCTCCATAGTTTCAATATGATAGAAAAGCTCTGAGTGAAGTGTCTTACAAGACAGAAAAAGCCTTAATTTTTTTTTGCAATTTTTAAACACATTGTCTGATACCATAACATTGACTTAATTTGAACATACAGTACAAACTTTAGTTTTGAGATGAAATTAGACCTGGATTTATACCCTCAGCCTTCTTCTGGGCTGTCTGCTTGAGATTTTTTTCCCCCACTAATCTTCCACTAAGTTCTTGCAGAATTTCACCCTATTTTTTTTTTTAATAAATTCTAACTTACCTTAACCATTAAATTAAGCGTGACACATTTCACTTTTTACATTTCCAAATACAACCAGAATGAATTCAATCTCCTTTCGGTTGTATCCTATCTCAAAGAAAGATTTCTCCTTTAGGTGAGGCAGAAAATGACCAAATACTGGGCAGTCTGTCCCTCTCCAATCTGAGGGGAAAAGATTTCCTATATCTTTTTTTATTTGTCTTTTTTTCACATGCTTGAAACATGTTTGACATAGGAAGTTAAGTATCAAGGTTAATTTATCATATCTAAAGGATATGGTCCTATGTTTCTGGCCAGAAGTGGACTTCATCCTTCCTATGGAGGAGGGAGTGCTGGATATGGAAGCAAGAGCATTTTTCTGTTATTAGTTCAGGACAGCTCCTCCCATTAGAGAAGAGATCAGTCCATTCTCCTCTAGGTCAGTCTTCTTTGCATGTTTCTTACATATCTTCTTGATATGTATTCCCCCTTTTCTAACATATGAATTGTGTCTAATTTTGTGCTATCTCTTTGATTATGTCATTCTCACCCACAGGCCATTCTCCTGCACTGCCCCCTATCTAGACAAAGTATCTACCCTTCCCCACCCAAGCTTGAGTAGAACACAATGGGCTTCCCCAGTTGGGTGAGGGCTAAACAGGATGGAGGAGAATATAATAATCCAATAACATTATCAGCCCTATTCCTCAGGGGCTGATTTGACCTAGTAGGGAATGAAGAAATAAGAAGGGAAAACATGCTGAAACTTTCCAATAGTAATTCATTATTAACATAAGAGAACAATAATTATTTCTCTCATTTGGTTCATACACTGGCAAAAGTCACACACTTTGCAAACCAGAGAGATTATAAGGACTCTAGGGATTGTCTTCTCTAACTGTCTGAAGTCTTAGGGAAAAAAAAAAAATGTCTCCATGTGGGTTAGTGGAGACATGGAGAAAGAAAGAAGAGGAAAAGGAAGGAAACCAAGAGTAGTTACTGGTGAAATTATTAGGTAATAAGAAATTGAAAGGACTCAAAAGGAAAAAGAAACAAGAATCCCTCAGTTTTTTCTCTCAGCTTTCAGGGATTCTCATAATTCATTCTTAATTAAACCCTGGGAATAAAACAAATAAAAAAGTAATGATACATCTGATCCTTCCCTGTGTAGGAGAGCAGTGTTGGAGATCTCATGGGGGAATTAGCTTAAAACTTCCCTGAGAATTCAGGGATTTTGAGTTTTGCTCATTTTCTTGTCCAGGAGAATATTGGGTTTAACAGATGAGAATGATGCAACCTCAGAAATGGCTTGAATGAGTCTTTCAGGAATTTCAGGAAAAAAGATTGAGAGACCAACACTGATTCTGGCAGATGGGATAAAGCTGGAGTTTAGCATATCACCAGGACAGTCAAGGTCTTCAACCAACCCAAGGAGTTGGGATGGCAGCTCCAAAGTAGAAAATAAGCTTGATCATTAATGGATGTCTTCCTCTCCCCCAGTCATGAATCCAGGGGAATGAAAAAGTGTCTTTTTTCTCTGCCTACTGTCTCTTCCCCTCTTCCCTTCCATCTTTCTGGGCAGAGACTTATATCCAAAATTTTCTCTTCCATTTACACTGTTCTTTAGTGTTTAAAGATAGCTTTGTTAAACTTCGTTTCTCTGAATCAAGCCTGCAAAACATGGAGCAATCAGTTTGGTTGTGTCCTGCCAAAGGATTTTGCACAGCTTGCCATTACTTACTCTCCCTTGTTTATCATATGACCTGTGGCAACCAACCATCATCAGTCTTTCTTTAGTTATCTTTACTTAGAAAGTGAGTTGCTAAAAACTTATCTTTTACCTGAAGAACTTGATCCTATTTACACTGCCAAGTTGCGTAGGTCTGCTCTAGATTAAAAGAAATCATTCACTATTGTGTTCTTGTGTTTTGTAGTCCCTGAAGCTGCATGATGGGTATCAAGCTACTTTAGGATTGTAACTGTGGGACTGAAACTTTAGCCCAAGACTCTTTTTTCTGGTGATAGAGCCAAGGAAGGAAGAGCTGGGACTGTGACTGGTCCTCCCTTGAATCTGAGGTACAGGAGATCAGGAGTAGAGTAGGTGGGTCAGGATACTATTGAAAATCCCATTAGCTGCTGAAATGAAAGGGGAGGTAGTTCTTTCCCACTGTGCTTTCCTAAGGTCCTAGACATGCAACCCTGAGTTTTAATGCTATTCACTACATGAGAGTGTGAGGGTTTTTAAGGATGGGGAAGCAGTCTGTAAACAGTAAAGAAGGAGCCAGTAGACAGAGTTTGAAGATACATGATAGTGTTGATAATAGGAAGCGGCAATCTGTTCAACTAGAATGGTTTCACTTGTGAATGAAGAGAAGTTTTCCTTTGCAAAGAAAAGGATGGGGACAGTAGTAGAAAGTATCTGAGTGGCAGGAAATGAGGAGGAGGAGTGAAAGTGAAGCTATCCATGAATGCCCTCAATTTTTTTCCCTGTAAAATATGAGTCAAAGTTCTCAAGTAGGAGAGTATGGGAGGGGGGAGCCATGGGAGGTTTGAAGAGGGATAAAAAGGTTTGGAAGACTCACTTTTAAGAGAGGCATAGAGAGTTGATATGGGAGTTAAAAAGTATTGGCTTGCTTATGGCCCAAGTGAAGTTTTATAACATAAAGCTGTTGTGAACCTAGTCAGCACAGTTTTGTAATTTTCTCCAGCTTCAGCAGTAGTGTGTAGTAGACAAGGAAACAAAGAATGGAAATGATCCAAGATTGAGGTACAGAATGGCAAGATTTACAAGAGGATAAGGGGGTAAGTAAGTCAGGAGAAGAGGACAGTGTAGGCTTAAACCACTTCACCAAGAGGTCAAGATGGGGAAAGGAGGAGAGTGTAGCTAGTAGAGGGGCTATTTACTGGGAGAGAACTGAGGGATTGAGAGGCTGGGGTCATAATGTGGATGAAGAACAGAGTTTGGGTTTGCTAGGCAGGAGAGGAAATAATAAAAGATCATGATCAGATAAGGGAGTTTCAAAGCTCCTGAGCACAGAAGGGGTGAACCTGTGGAAGTGGTGAGATCAAGGGTATGATCATATTTGTGGGTGGGTTAAATGTGGTGGAAGAGTAACTGATCATGGGGAACGAATAAGTTGAAGAACTAGGAGTTTAAGATGTCTGAGGAACTATCAATAGATATGTTAAAGTCCCCTAGTGTGAAGACAGGAATTGAGAAGAGACTGTGAGTCAAACACTGAACTCATGAAATAAAGAAGGGGAATGTTCTTGAAGTCTGTAGACAATAACTACCAGAAATGATTGGGTGGCACATGCGGGTTGTTGTTGTTTGTCCTTCATTCTCAACGAAGACCATGACATCAGGAACATGATGCCATGACATGCAAGTGAATTGGATTTAATTGAGGGAAGACTGTGCCAAGTCACCAACTTCACTTTCTCTACTAGAGTTATCTGAGTCCAGTGGTGAGATATAGATCAGGATGACTGGAGAAAGCCCTGGATGCAGTTGAAGACTTTGACCTTTTTAAAGCTAATGTCTTTAATAGGTCTCACTTTGACTGAGACAAAGCCCATTCAGTGATTAAGGCTAGGTAAGAAATGAGGCAGAGAATGGTCTCTTTATCTAGTTAAAGAAATAAATCCGAAAGGTGAAGAATTTCAGGGTTTCTGGCCAAAACAGAAATAACTGCTATTTGCATTCACTCTGAGCCAATCACAGCCTAGACAATGATCAAGTGGGAGTTGGCCTTGGACCTGTTATTCACAAATCAGTGCGAGGCAGAGTGATTTGGGTTTAAGAGTTGGTCCTTAAGGGGAAAAACAAGGTTTCAGAGATCAAAATTTACATGTCTTTGAGTATACATATTGTCAGGTAGGGTGTGATACCCTATGGGGACAGAGAGAAAGAATGAGGAAAAGAAAGAGAAAAGAAAGAAGGAAAGAAAGGAAGGGGAATAAAAGGAAGGAAGGAAGGAAGGAAGGAAGGAAGGAAGGAAGGAAGGAAGGAAGGAAAAAAAGGAAGGAAGGAAGGAAGGAAGGGAAGGAAGGAAGGAAGGAAGGAAGGGAAGGAAGGAAGAAAGGAAGGAAGGAAGGAAGGAAAGAAGGAAGGAAAAAAGGAAGAAAAGAATGAGCTGTGTTGCCAAACTGACCTGACCACTTCCAGTTTGCCCCTTCAGTGGGATAGCTCCTATTTCTACTTAGAAAGGTTGTTATTTGTCCTTCATTCTCAAAGAGCACCTTGACATCAGGGAGGTGATGCCAAGACAGGGAAGTGAATTGGATTTAAGAGGCTGGGGGAGGAGGGGAGCTGTGTCACATCATCAGCCTCACTTTCACCTTCAGAATCATCTGGGTCAAGTGACAAGATACAGATTAGGACGACTGGAGGTGGCCCTGACTGTATTGTGAGAACAGAAATGGATTGAATGTACCCTAAAGGAGGAGAGATTACTGAGTGATAGTAGAGAGAAAATTTGGAGTTATTAATGGGATGCAAGGAATATTGTAACTCTCCCATCTTGACTAGTGAACTGGAGAAATAAGTAAAAGTACAGCCAGTGTTGAAAAGGGTGACCAGAGAGATTCTGTTATCAGGAGAAAGCCAAGTATCAGTAAGATCCAAAAGATAGAAGTGGAAAAGAAAAGGTTTGAAGATGAAAGCAAGCTTGTTGTCTTTGGAGCAGGCATATCACACAGTAGAAGTAGGTGACTGTAGAACGGAACCCTAGATGTGGTTGAGGGTAATGGGAATAAGGGATCAGGTAGTGGGGGGTAAAAAATGGGGTTGGAATGATGACCAGGGATTTAGAATCACTGGGATGGGGAAGGCTTATGACCAGAGGCGAGTTTGTTAATTATTGAGGAATGAGTTTAGGTATGTTTTCATATTCCATAGGAAGGAAGGAAAAAAAATTTATTAAATACTTACTAAGTGCAAGACACTGTACTAAGTTTCTTGTTGTGTTCTGGTGGCACTGTCTCAAAGAATGTAGTCAGACCACCTCCAATACAAGTATAGATATTTATTGGAGACTGATGCCCCTCAGAAGTGGGTTAGGTTCCAAGAGGAACCAGAAATTTAGGAAGACAACACAAGCAATTTTAGCATGTAATGATGGTGATTGCACAATACAAATTATGAATATTGAAAAGGCAAGAGGGGTTTTTTAAGGAATTAGATAATGGGGAGGGCCCCCTTTTATGATTTCATGGTCAAACATCTGCTTTCTGTTTGGTTAACCATTCTTGTTTTATCTGTTCAAGATGGATAGGTAGGTATTGTGGTTCTGCCTAGGGCTAAAGGAATGAAGTGATTGTGGTTGAGTACAAGGATATAAATATGTTCAAATATGTGAATTGTATGTGGGGAAGTGTGGCTAGCTAGGGGCAGTGTCTATATGGAGTTTGGAAGCAGTTTTATTTGTACTCCGTCAATTTGGTCCTCATAACCACACTAGGAATAAATGTTATCATTATGCCCATTTTTCAGTTGAGGGAACTGAGTCAGACAAAGGTTAAGTTACTTGCCCAGGTTCACATAGCTAAAAGTTAAAGTTAGATTGCAACTCAGAAAGACTTGTATCTTGTTCAAAAACTTTAAGTCCAGGGCTGTACCTTAGGTTGGCATAGGGGTTTGGAGACCCTTGGGATGGAGTCCTCAAAAAGAGATAAGGAAAGGTGCATGGAGCTGAAGGAATCATATTATTCCCCTTCTCCAAGGCAGGAGGCCAGGCCAGAGATCTGGTAGAATGGCCGCAAGTGGGCACACAGTTATGGCTTCTTGATCAAAATATCCAAAGTTGGACACAATAATTCTAGAACCTTTACCCTGGGTTTAGACTCTTTTCTGGTACTCAGTTAAACCTGCTTCTGAAAAACAAAGGAACAGTTAGTTAGCATACTGTGGTCATATAGTTAACTACACCTAAGGAAAAAAAAAAACAATAAATGCTTCTAAATGGAGCTCTCTACCCCACACTCACAGATAGTGAATAAGATTAAAGGCAAGGGTTGCTTGTCAAAGATCTTAGTAAGAAGATACAAAGTGAGAGAGAGCTACCTTCACTTTCATTTCAGCAGCTAATAGGATTTTCAATAGTTGCCAGGTCCAGCTACTCTAATTTTGATCTCTATGTTCCTCAGATTCAGGGGAGCATCAGTCCATAGTCCCAGTTGTTCCTTCCTTCCTATCACCAGAAGAGTCTTGGGCTTAATTTGTAGCCAAACTGTTCAAACCCTCAAGGATCAGTCTGACTACCAGGGCAGCTTGACACCCCTGCCCATGGGGCAGCTTCAGGGTGTACAAAACCCAAGAGCACAATAGAGATTGCTTTATTTTATCTAGAGCAACCAGGCTTAACAAAAAAATGCCTTTAAACATTAAAGAACAGTTTAAATGGAAGAGAAATCTTTGGATTTAAGCATCTGTCCAAAAGGATGAAAGGGAAAATGGGAGGAGACAGTTGGGAGGACAAAAGAGATACTTCATTCACCTGGATTCATGACTGGGGGTGAGGAGGACATCTATTAATGCTCAGGTTTATCTTCTACTTTGGTGCTACCATCCCAACTCCCTGTGGCAGATAAAGACTTTGGTTACCTTAGTGACATGCTCAACTCCACCTCTGCCACCTCTTCCAGAAGCAGTGTCTGCCTTCCTGTCTCTGTCATGAAATTCCTTAAAGAGTCATTCAAGCTACCTCTGGGATTTCATTATTCTCCACTGTTAGTTCTCAGTATTTCTCTGAGCAAGTAAATGAGAAAAACTCTAAATTCCAGAATTCTCAGAGAAGTTTTAAATTACTTGCCCCCTGACATCTCCAATGTTGCCCTCCTACCGAGAGAGGGATCAGATATATCATTCCTTTCTTTAGTTTGTTTCCCAGAGCCTAATTAAGAATGGGGTAGGAGAACCATTGAAAGTTGAGAGATTCTTTTCTTTTTCCTTCCCATAATCTTTCAACTCATTCAGTTTCTTCTTACCTAACAACTTTCCCAGTAAGTATTTTTGTTTTCCTTCATTTGCTTCTTCCCTCTTCATATCTTCATTAACTCATATGGAGTCACCTTTTTTAAGGTGTTTAAGATTTCAGAGAAGGCAGTTTCTGGATTCCTTATGATCTAGAAGGTGTATAAGTCTGTATATGACTTCTTATATACCTCACAAAATATTCTGGCAATTTGGGGCTAGACTTTTTTTTCTTATTCCCTATTTATCAATTTTTAAAACATGTGACAATTAACTTGTTTGTCTCATATAGTTTTCATTCATAATGTCTTGAAATACAGCTCTAATAGACCATGCTTTAGTAAGCCCATTTGGATTCAAATACAGCTATTTGACTATGTCCTTGAACCCAAATCACTCTGACTCTCACTGATAGGTCCATAATAAGTCTCAGTCCAAGCTTCACTTGCTCAAAGATGGCTCAGAGTAAGTATAATCTGTTCTGGCCAGAAAAAATGAGGGCATTCCCCTCCTAGAGTCATTCTTTTAGGAAGTCACAAGCATACTCTGAAATCCAGTGACACTGGACTCCTTAATGTCCCTCAAACAAGACATTTCATCTCCTGACTCCAGGCATTTTCTCTGATTACCTGCATGCCTGGGAGCTCACTCTCCTCATCTCCACCTCTTGGCTTTCCTGGATTTCTTCAAGTGTCAGTTCAAAATCCTCCCTTCTATAGGAAGGCTTTCTCTATCTCTTCTTAATTTTACTGTCTTCCTTCGGTTGATTATTTCTCATTTATTATGGATATAGTTTGCAAGCACATTATTATTTATATGTTATTTCCCTTACCAGGCTGTGAAGTCCTTGAGAGCAGGAAATGTCTTTTACTTTCTTTTGTATCCCCAGTGCTTATCACAATGTCTAACACACAGTAAGTACCTATTCAATGTTTATTGACAGACAGAGGAGATACTTCAGGCTTTTAGAAAGCCTCTCATGCATGTGCTTGAGTCTCTCAAGAGACTCATTGAGTAGTGTGCCACCTAGCAGGTAATTCAGGACCATTCTCTTACTGTGTAAAATTCTGTCACATGGTCTTTCTGAAGGTTTAAGGAAGGTAGCACAAGAGCCAATTTGAAATGTTGTGGTTGGAAAGGGACAGAGTAGTTTGGGAAAGAGATACAATATTAGAGCAATAACTTACGGTTTTAATGGTAAATTTGATTTTATGACTGTTATTTAATCAAGAACTAAAACATGTATAGAAAGGCATGTAAGCTACTTAAGACTTGCTTCAAAAGATGTTCCTTAGCCAATGTGAAATTGTAGTCATATCTGAAACTGATTATTGAAGCTTACTATTTTAAGATTTTATTGGACTACTAACTGATTATTCTTCTGAGTCTAACTCCAGGTATGGATAGCAAAAAAGACAGTCTGAGCCACTGATCCATGATGCCAGTAAGACTGTGAGATGCTGGTATGAACTGCAAAAAGGTGATCTCATGAGAAGTTTGGGAGAGTGGCCGTTCAGCATGGGCTGAGGTAGGATTCTCCTGACTCAGTTTCCTCACTGACACCTGACAGACTTTAAGCCTGGCTTAATGCCAGTTGACAATCTATTTCTGCCTGGAACTGACATGAAGTTGGGGAGATATTGTTTCCCTACAATGTCCCTACTCTTAGTAGCAATTTCCTGTACTCAAAAGTTTTGTAAGCATAACACCGTGTCTATTAAATTAGATTGTTGATAGGGGAACATCTGAGTTTAAGTCTAAAATTAAGCTATAAGGTTTAGAATTTTAGAGTTAGCAATAAGTTAAGGTCCTTTAATTCTTAATAATATGAGGAGACAATCAAGACAAGGTTAGTGAAGTTAGCATACATAATCATTATTATTTTTGTCTCGGTTAACATTAAAAGAAAAATGGTTTGTGGTCTATATTGTAAATGTAAATGATGTGTTATGTACTGTGTTAAAAATGGTTATTTATTGTATTTATGTAAGTACTGGAAGCTGTTACTGACTCCTCAGTGAACTCTCATCCTCCTGATGGGGGAAATGAATAGTGAATTAATGTAAAATGTAAATATTGGGTTCTAATGTGAATTTCTTAAATATGACAATTTGGCAAAGCTCAAATTTTGATATTGTAAGAGTGATAAGAGTATAAAGGTTAGGAATGATCATCTAAAATGGTATTAAGGTCAGTTTTGTAGTAGAGTGGACATCTGGATTTCTACAAGAAGATGAAGGGAAGAAGATGCAGAGATACTGTGCTGGAGATATCCTGAGGGAGCATCCGGACCAGAAAACTACATGAGATGGAATCTCTGAATGGATATTCCTTGATCAACTTTTTCCTTTTCAATCTCTGTATCTGTACTTATAACAAGGGGACTGCCCCTTGTAATTTGTTAATGCGTTGGTCAACTTTACTCCCTTCCCATATTCATATAAAGGGGAGATAGATGAAGGGAAGAATTCATAGGGGAAAGAATGTGAGGAGGTATTTATTGATTGGATTTAGGTGTGGAAACAGAAATTTTAATAAATAAAAAGGGGGGTTTAGTGGGAAGTAAAGTTCTGTTGTCCACATTCCTAGGTGATAGGGGTTGTGGCCTAGCATGGACAGGTTGGAGGTCATGGACTTATGCACAGGCCCAAGGAACTGTGTGAGAAAAGGCCTATTGGAGAGGAGAATATGGAGTCATGGCCAGGGGATGTTGTCCTGGAAGATCCAAAGTCCAGAAAATGATGTAAGAAGCCCCGTCTTCCTGCATGTGTTGTAGTCTTCCTGTAAGCTTCCTGGGGAGGCTACCCTTCCATTCACGGGGAATGGACATAAAGATGAATAAAGGTCTTCCTGATTTCACAACAGGTATTATTCTTTATTTAAGGTGAGCATGTTTCTCACTGCTGGGGGCTTGTTAAATGGGCTCACTTCTAATACCAGGATTAGAAAGGAAGTGGCCAACTAGGAAAATTTTGTATCAAATGTCGTTTTTTAAGGGTTTGATATCCAATATATGTAGGGAACTAACAGAAATATAGGAGGCTAAGGGTCATTCCATAATGGCAAAGTGGTCCAAGAATATGAGCCAGTGAATGGTGAGTGACCAAACAACAAAGGAAATTTGTTCTAAATCAAATTTTCTCCAGTGGATTGTCAATGATGACAAAAACTAGGAACATCCAATGTTGCAGAAACTGTGAAAAGATAGTGACACTGAGGGCACTGCTGGTGGATCTGCAAATTGGTTCAAGTATTTTGGAAACCATTTTGGAATCATGCTAAGAAAATGACTAAAATGCCTGTACCTTCAACCCCCAAGATTTCACTGTTAGGCAAATACCATGAGGAAGGCAAGGATGGAAAGAAAAGCATTTAATACACCAAGATATTGGTGGTAGTTTTCTGTAGGAGGAAAGAACTGGAAACAAAATATTGAGGTTTGGGGTGGTATGGGACCTCAAAATACTAACATGCTGGATCTTGTTTGAATGAATTTGACACAAGCCTTAATAAAGTCAAAGAAAAACAAAGTTTATTAATGATTCACCATACTAGGTTGACTCTTAAGGATCCTAAGAATTTGTAATGCTTGTGTTCATAAGCAGACCAGGTAGAATGTCACCTAGATAGAGTCTGAGCTGGATTGAATCTGAGCACCTTCATGGAGGAGAGATGGAACTCAAATACAGAAAAGGACTGAGGGCAGAATCCAGGTGTTGCCAAGTAGTCTGGGGTCCTAGGGATGGTCTTAATAGGGGAAAGTCAGCCTAGAATGTAGATCAAGTCCAGGGAGAATCCTTATGGGAGTGACCAGTAATACAGATAATCCACAATTCTGGCTGGGAGATGTGGACCTCAAGAGAATGATTAGAAATGGCTGGTAATAGGATGAAAGGCAGAAATAGAAAAAGAATGCTATCTCAAATAAGGGGGATCCAAGGAGCTCCCAAGGTCAGACTTTCGCAGGACCTTCAGACAAATGGGATCAAAATTCTCCTGGTCCAAGGACAAAGGTCTCTGCTTGGGCTTGTATCCCATCAAAAGTAGATCCAATCAATTATGAAATGGCTAAAAAGATTGTGAAACATGAATGTAATAGAATATTACTGTCTTTTAAGCAATTATAAGTAAGGCGAATATAAAGATGCATGAGAAGACATACATTGATGTAAGTGAATTAAAGAGAACCAAGAAAACAATACATACTATGATTGTAAAGAATGACAACCACAAACAAACCTTCGATTATGTTTGATTTTATTGAAGAAAATTGATGTAAAAGAAGAGATAATTCATTTCTTTCTATTCTTTGAAGATTATCAGTGCAGGACATTACATCTACTCAGACTTGGTTTTAAGGTGTTGGTTAGTTTTGCTAAGACAATTTAATTTTTTTTTTTCTTACACTTTGTTGCAGAAGATGTCTTCCTAGGCAGGAGAAAGATCAAATTGGAAATGAAGTTGATGTAAAATCAAAAGATAGCAATTAAAATAATTAATGGTACAATGTGACCACTTAGACTTTGAAGCATATCTTCCCATTCCTTAAAGTGATTCACAGAACCTATTGCTTTGTTATTTCTATTGAAAAATTCTAGGAAGTGTTATTTTCTGGATTATGGAATTTGGGGTTTTGGTTAGTCAGTCGTAGTTACTTCTGAGGAAGCCAGTCATTCTTAATTTGTAAATCCATCAAGTGGTACAGTGGATGAAGTGCTAGAGATAGTTTCAGGAATGAATGAAAGCAAACACTTGAAAGACTGTCATGTTGAAGAAGGATAGGATTTCTTTTCTTACTGGGATCAGTAGGTACATATTATTTAGAATCATATTCAGGCCTGAGGTCAAGAAAAGCTTCTTACCAACTAGAGCTGGCCCACAGGTGAGATGGGATGCCTCAGGGAGTGGTTGGTTCCCTTTCGATGGAGTCTTCAACAGAAGCTGGAGGGCTACTTTTCAGGCATATTGGTGTTGGTATTTCTTTTTCAAGTGTAGATAGTATTACATCATAGAATCACACAGTGTTAGAATGAAAAGGACTCTCAGGGTGGAACACATGCATAGAAAACAATCCCTACTACAGGCAAACTAATACCCTTTTGGTTAATGACCTCTTGCCGTGGAGAATCCACAATGCTCTGAAGTGGCTCCTTCTATTTCTGGACAGCTGTAACTGTTAGGAAGTTTTTCCTGGCATCAAACTAACTTTGTAACATCCACTTCATTGGGAGAGGTCAGATAGAATAAGTCTAATCTTATTCAGGTCTCTTTCACTTCAGTCATTCAGTGATTCAAAAACCATAGTCATAACAACTGATTAAGAACAATGTTTTTACTATTTTTGTATTTGTATATACTTTTTAAATGTTACTATATTGAATACTCATAATATTCTAATTGTACAAAATGAAAGCTTTCAAACCATAAAGACCTAGTGAAAGACATCTGAACCACGTGGAATCAAGACAAAGTACACATAATTCCCATCATACTCTCTGCTATCAAAAGTGTCCTGAGGGTACCTTCAGGGAGACTACAGAACACAAGCTTACATGCTAGTATTTTTACTCATTTTCTACTCAGTGACATAAAATAGTCATAATATTCAGCTGTGTAATAGGTGGAAGAAATTTGGTTAGCCTTGTGTTAAATGAGAGTCCTGGCTCCTTTGGGTACACTCTGTCTTCACTACAGAAAAGGAATAAAGGTGATAAAGGATAAAGTCTGTTTCTCAGAAGATTCTTGTAGAACAGCAGATTGTTAGGCATTAATCAGGATGGGCTCCAGGGGTGGCATTTGTACTCCATGTTAGCAATGATCTCAGTGTACTCTGGTTATGGAAAAATCAGACCTTTTCCAGGGGAAAATATGAGACCTGAGATTTCTCAGGATATATTTCAAGATTTCTCCAGAGTCCTGACTCTAAAAAGGAATATTATCTGGGAAGGATAAGGAAAGGAGAAGAGAGTGATCAAAGGAAACAGAACCCTAAAAAGGAGTTACAGCTACAGAGTCAAATTCACTGGGGTCAGCAGGGGAGGGACATGAGGTGTATGTTGCTTGGAGGTCAAATCTAGGGTATTGTCCAATGGTGGGGAACCCATGTTCTTAAGGCCTCATCTGGTCTTATTTAACTTTAAAATTAATAAATAATGTTAATTTTTTGAAATTATTAAGTACATAGTAGTTAGATTTTTTTTATAAAATAAGGTACATTTTTTTGAGACAGACAAATTTTTTTGAGAACAGAGACATTTTAATGGCAAAGTGTGAGAAAAGTAATTGGCAAAAGAATTCACAGAAAAAAAATTCTCTTTTTTGTAAACATCTGTACAGAAGATGTGGTATATGTAGTACTTTTCAGAAAGGGTGAAGGAAACATGTTTTCTAACTTCAACCAATTATCCACTGTAGCATGCTAAATGCACCATTACATGGTATCTCCAAAATGGATCCTGAACTCTCTAAATACCAGAGCTCTAAGAAGCCAATACAACTTATTTACAAGTAGCTTTGAAAGTTCTCACCTCTCCATTTCTAACACTGTCAAACACTAGATTTTGTGTGACCCTAGGTAGCATCAACTTTACCTTCCTCCTGTGTTGACATTTGCTTAGGGCCTATATCAGAACTAACAACCCATTATTTTCCAGGATAAATTAAGGCTGGAATTTCCGTAAAACTCAAAGTGTTGTTTTTGTCCACTTGAGAAAAGGTCTCCATCACAGGACTCTTACACTCAGCCTGTAGTGTCCCTCTATCTAGGCTACTACTCTAAGGTATATCACCTGGCATGGAAGGTAGAGAACAAATTTTCTCTTCCTCCTTTTCAGAGATGGATGCTACAAAGCTGACCAGGCCTGACTGGCAGGCAGATGACTGAAGTCATGAAAAGTAGGTGGTATCTGACACCAGTCCTATTACCCCTCAGCCTCTAACTTGAAAATCTTTTATTTTTTTTTAAATATAAATTTATTTATTTAACTTTTTACATTCATTTTCACAAAATTTTGGGTTCCAAATTTTCTCCCCTTTTATCCCTTCCCCCCACCCCAATACACCAAGCATTCTAATTTTCCCTATCACCAATCTGCCCTCTCTTCTATCATCCCTCCCTTCTCTTATCCCCAACTTCTCTTTTGTCCTCTAGGGCCAGATGACTTTCTATTCCCAATTAACTGTATTTCTTATTTCCTAGTAGCAAGAACAATACTCAACAGTTGTTCCTAAAACTTTGAGTTCCAAATTCTCCCCATCCCTCCCTCCCCACCCATTCCCTTTGGGAAGGCAGGCAATTCAATACAGGCCATATCTGTGTAGTTTTGCAAATGACTTCGATAATAGTCATGGTGTGCAAGACTAACTCTATTTCCCTCCATCCTATCCTGCCCCCCATTGTTTCTATTCTGTCTTTTGATCCTATCCCTCCCCGAGTGTTGACTTCAAATTGCCCTCCCTTCCATCATCCCCCCGACCCTGCTTATCTCCTTCTCCCCCACTTTCCTGTATTGTGAGATAGGTTTTCATACCAAAATGAGTGTGCATTTTATTCCTTCCTTTAGTCGAATGTGATGAGGGTAAACTTCATGTTTTTTTCTCAGCTCTCCTCTTTTTCCCTCCACTAAAAAGTCTCCTGTTTGCCACTTGAATGAGAGATAACTTACCCCATTCCATTTCACCCTCTCTCCTCCCACTAAATTTCTCTCTCACCGTTTACCTTAATTTCTTTTAGGATATAATCCCATCCTATTCAATTCACTCTGTGCTCTCTGTCTCTGTATGTGCGTGCATGTGTGTATGTGTGTGTGCGGGCACACATGTGTACGTGTGCGTGTGTATGTGGATGTATCAACTACGCAGATACTGAAAAGTTTTAAGAGTTACAAATATTGTCTTTCCATGTAGGAAAGTCCCTTATGACTCTCTTTGCTGTTTCCTTTTTCATGCTTCTTCTCATTCTTGTGTTTGAAAATCAAATTTTCTTTTCAGCTCTAGGCTTTTCATCCAGAGTGCTTGAAAGTCCTCTGTTTCTTTGAAAGACCATATTTTCCCCTGACGTATTATACTCAGTTTTGCTGGGTAGATGATTCTTGGTTTGAGTCCTAGTTCCTTTGACTTTTGCAATATCCTATTCCACACCCTTTGATCCCTTAATGTAGAAGCTGTTAGATCTTGTGTTATCCTGATTGTATTTCCACAATACTGGAATTGTTTCTTTCTAACTGTTTGCAGTATTTTCTCCTTGATCTGGGAATTCTGGAATTTGGCCACAATGTTCCTAGGAGTTTCTCTTTTTGGATCTCTTTCAGGCGGTGATCAATGGATTCCTTCAATACTTATTTTGCCCTCTGGTTCTAGAATGTCAGGGCAGTTTTCCTTGATAATTTCATAGAAGATGATGTCTAGGCTCTTTTTTTGATCATGACTTTCAGGCAGTCCCATAATTTTTAAATTGTCTCTCCTGGATCTATTTTCCAGGTGAGTTGTTTTTCCCATGAGATATTTCACATTCTCTTCCATTTTTTCATTCTTTTGGTTTTGTTTGGTGATTTCTTGGTTTCTCAGAAAGTCATTAGCCTCCATCTGTTCCATTCTAATTTTGAGAGAACTATTTTCTTCAGTGAACTTTTGAACCTCTTTTTCCATTTGGCTAATTCTGTTTTTGAAAGCATTCTTCTCCTCATTGGCTTTTTGAACCTCTTTTGCCAATTGAGTGAGTCTATTTTTCAAGGTGTTATTTTCTTCAGCATTTTTTTGTGTCTCCTTTAGCAAGGTATTCACCCATTTTTCATGCTTTTTTTGCATCTCTCTCATTTCTCTTCCCATTTTTTCCTCCACCTGTCTAACTTGCTTTTCAAAATCCTTTTTGAGCTCTTCCATGGCCTGAGCCCACCGGACATTCACCTGGGATGTCTGGGATACAGAGGCCCCGACCTCCACGTCTTTCCCTGATGGTACGAACTGTCCCCCCCCTCAGAAATGAAAGGTGGGAACATCTGTCCCCCAAAAAAGTAGCTTTCTATGTTCTTATTTTTCTTCCTTTTTCAGGGCATTTTCCCAGCCAGTTACTTGATTTCTGAGATTCCTGTCCACCCCTGCCTATATCTGCCCAGCTAGTGCTTGGGGTCTGAGATTCAAATACTGCTCCCCAGCCTCGGGGCTTTCCGCAGCAGGCGCAGCTGCTATTCCATGTGAGTTTAAGTTCTGGTGCTTGGGTGGGGGCAGGGCCATCTCCCAGGCTCAGTTCCCTCAGGGGGTTTATGCGGACATCTACGGTAATGGTCCTGAGCTCCTGCGGGCTTCCAGAGTGCCTGGCTGCCACTGCCTCTGCCACCGCCTCCCTAGGGGATGTGAGTCACGGAGACACCCTGCTCCTCTCTCGGCCAGCCCAGAAGTCTCCCTCACTGACCTGGAGCGCCTGTGGGTGGAGGGACCTTCGCGGCTGCCAGAGAGTCCATCCCTGAAGCCTGCTCAGATCTGCAGCTCTGGGGCCGCAAGGCTAGGGCAGCGCAGGGGTGTGGTCCGCTGTCCGGAGCGTGATGGACCCCTGGGGACGGCTTTCCAAGGGCTCTCTGGAACGAAAATCTCTTCCACTGTGTTTCTGCATGACTTGCAGTGCTCCAGAATTTGTGGGGAGTTCTTTTTAGAGAAAATATATGGGCTGTGGGTTCAGAGCTAGCATACGTGAGTCTTTCTACTCTGCCATCTTGGCTCCTCCCCCCTTGAAAATCTTTTCTATATTCTCAGGCAGCATTCCTTCAGCCTGGAGGTCCTAGGGACTTCCATGTCCTCATCAACAGCTTTCAATATGAACTGAGGTTCCAAAGTAACAGAATCAGGCATCTTCTCATCTCTAGACTTAGAGTTTTTAGTGTTCTAATAATAATAAAAAGAACTTACTGTTCTTCCTTTATCCCTTGGTCAAGTGCTACAGTTCCAGGAAACTCAGAAGGAAACTCAGAAAAAGTAGAGGTAAGGTTAGTTCACCCTGTGGAACACAAAAATCTCCTTCCATGTACATTCTCAGATTGGGAGCAACAGACTCTTGGATTGATTCTAACTTACCAATGGAGAAATCAGAAGCTGGGCTTCCCAAGGCACAAAGTTTCCCTAAATCTGTAGTTTTGAGAGCTTCTACAGGTTTGCTTTTTGTTGCCAGTCTTAATTCATTAGTGACAATGGACAAATCTGAGAGTATTGACTTTTGCCCTTTTGGAATCTCTATGGTCTCAAGATTCTAAGTCTTCTCTTCCAAAATAGTTGGTTGGCAGCTCATTTTTTTCAGCTCTTCCTTTGGCTTTTCTCCCACAGGTTTGAAACCTCTGATCATAGGTGTTCTACTAACTGGTTCAGCACACTGGTCTTCTTGGCATTCTTCACAACCAGGTAGCACAGATTGCTCTTGTGGGTTGCCTGTTAAATAAATGTTTCTCCTAACTACAGACTGGATAGATGAGAGGGGTGGTGGATTATGAACCAGCACAGATAATAGAGCCTAGTCATGGACATTCTCACTCACCCCAGGTGCCACTTCATCTGAGAGCATGGGAGCAGGGTGTACTGGAGCCAAAATGGAAGTTGGTAAGATTGGAGTCAAGAGGTTAGATCCCCCTATACCAGGGTCAAGATCTGGCATGTGGTAGAGGTTGATTTGGCTGGAGACAGGAGATGATGCTGTAGCTGACTTAAGTGTAACTGAGACAGGTGGTGGCAGTGGAGGTGGGGAAAGTGGCTGCAATAGCTGCTCAGGTATGGGAGCTAGCTTATTTTTCTCAGTGAACACAGTCTTTTACTCTGGGGAACTTTTTAATATCACCTCTTCTCCACAAAATACCTTAGAGATTATGCCAGGAGGTAGTAGGAGATAAGTTGAAGACTCTTTGACCACTGGCAAAGGTTTGGCAGTGCCATCTGAGGATTTAATGCACAAGAAAGTGTTAAGAGGTGCAAGTTTGCTCACTGTAGCTGAACTAGACTTGTATAGCATGGTTGTGAGAACTGGAAGGTTAGGCTGAATTTTGGCATGGGTAGAGGTAACAATAACAGGCATCCAGGGACTGGTGTGAGCAATGCCAGCTGTCCTAGACAGTTCGATATCAATGGGCTTCATTTTCCAAGCCTTGACTTTGTCATCCTCTTTGTCTTTGTTAGTTTCCACACTCTCTTCCTTAGGGATGCTTAGGACTCCTGCAGAACTTTTTTCATTGTCCATTTCTGACTTCTTGAAGCTGAACTTCCCAAAGGAACATTTTAAAGTATATCTAATTGATGTTTCTTGAATGTGGGCTTATTTGATTACAGCTAAATTGATAAAATGAAAATGTTTCCCACCCTTGGTAGACCCATGCTCATGTATTGTTTATTACAAACTGAGGACAAAAGTATGAATTCTGAGATTTGTGGTTTCCTTGAAGCAGGGGGAGAGAAGTACAGTTCTCTTTTCCCCTTTGGGAACCTACCTCAGGGAAGCAGCATGACTATGATGAAATATTGGGTGTTGGAGAGATGGTGAGGTTGTGGACCAGCTGGAAATAGAAGGAAAAAAGACAGAATGTGGGAAGCAACACCATTCACCTTTCAGGGGAGGATGTAGGGATACTTTCCTGGTAGTGGGGAGTTAGTTCCAGCTTTAGACAGAAAGAAGGAAGGAGAGAGCAAGAAGAAAGCAAAAAAAGAAAGAGTATGTAGAGGAAGAAAAAAAAGATGGAGGGAAGGAGTAGGGATGGAGAAATGAAGGGACTATATTCTTGACTTTTGTCACAGACCACATCTTCTTCCTCGGGTGCCTACAGGTCAAGTCCTAAGTATTCTGGCTTACCTTCTTCCTTGGTTCATCCCTTTTCCCTGGCTTCATCTTGGTCAGCCTCAGCTTTGTGAACATTTCTCCATTCTGTCCCAAACTGAGCATCAGTGACCCTCTGGATTAGACATTAGACAATGCTTAAACTTTTTTCCCAGGGATATCTAGCCTTTTTCTGTATGCCAGTCAGTTGACCCAATAAGCCCCAGTTACCTGAATCACCGAGTTATGAGGAAAATCTGAATGAGTTAAAAACATCCTTAGTACTGGAAGCAAAAAGATGATGTTCTCAATATCAGTGAAATTCATTGAAAACAGCAGTACCATAAGAAAGAAGACAAAATATGCTGGTAGAATATCCATAATTGTCATTCCTAAGAGTGTGACGAAGACCAAGTAAGTGTGATGAAGGCTGCAAGTAAGTCAGGTCATCCAATCTTCCTTGAGGATAAACCCTGCAGAGTAGACCAAGGCTTGTCACCTCTCAGAAAACTATACAGTTTCTCTTCCCCAAGCCTAGCTCTAGAATGGCTGGAACCACTTGAATCTTTTCCCACCTACAGTCACAGTTCACAGCTGGATTTCTCCACCACCTCTGAATTACTTGACATACCAAATTACACAGACCCTTTTCCCTCCTCAGGAACCCTCCCCTTTCCTCACCTCAGAATTTCTCAAAAGATCTCTGGGCCACTATATATGTGAACAAGATAAATCTACATACAGCTGTGGGAAACTGGGGCAAGTCATACTTGTCTTTGAAAGGAAAAAAGGGATCCTTGGGGTCAGGTTGTCCAGAGATTAGAGTAAGAACAGAATGAGGATAGGGAGGTGACCTTCAGTATATCAGGAGGGCAGCCCTTTAATATTGTCCAATTACCCTGCCCCCCCCCCCGCCTCCATATCACCATTACCTTGACAACTGTGACGTTCCCACAAATAACAAATACAAGCACCTAGTTCCACTGAATATGTCACTGCCAGGATCCCATTCGGCTGCCACTAAAAGGGAAGTCTCAAAATTCATTCTGAAAGAGGACACAGATAGTCAAGGTCATAATCACTCAGATTCTACCTTAAACTGCTTTACTGTCAGCTTTGACTTAAGGACTCAGAACCACCCCAAAAAACTGGAGGTAGGAGTTTTGCCCAACCAATCTGTCTCACAGCAGCTGATCACTGTCCCAGCTCTCCAGCTAAATGGGGAAGAGACTGAAGTAGAAAGATGTGAATCACTTATGATTCCATGGTCCCCAAAGACACCTCATTACCACTTCTTTGCACCCATGCTTTCTCATGCAGGGGCCATTCCAGAAGTGGATACAGACCACCAACCTCATGGACAGAAGTTGTTAGTGGGAGGATCCAGGGACTCTGAGATAATTCCTTAGCTCCAGTCACAGATTGCAGAGGAAAAAGGAACTCAGACTGTGATACATATTGTACTACTGTAATTTCTCTGTGTCTATTACCTTATAAGCAAGGCACCCCAGAAAAACTCAAAGGTGCTTATTTTAGAGATTTCTGGTGCTATTGTTGGGTTAAATGGTTGGGGAAGGGTGGAGGCAACAAATGTTCAAATCCCTCTAACTTCTCAGCTCAAATTGGTTTCAAGAAGTATTTTTGCCCTGACTTTTCATCATACTTACTTCTGTTGACTAGTAAGAAAAATAAAGATAACATATATGACATTGTCCAGAGAGTGCTGATGTTCCTCTTCATATTTCTCACTTGTGGATCCATTGGAATTGTCTCTTCCTCACCTGAAACACATCATGTCATCAACTCAGGAGAATCTGACCTGTGTATCCTCTCCTGGCACAGGAAAAGGCATTCCAAATTGTTCTTTGGGAATCTCCTCCTGAGGTACAAGGTCAGATATCTGGATATCTTTCCTGAAGAGAGGGGCATCCTTGTTCCTACTGAGAGCAGAGGATGGAGATATGGCTAATCATAGAAAGAACAGGAATCATGGCCATACACTTCAGGCTTTACAACTAGTATTCCCATCCTTGAGTCTCTCTGGCCCCCACTTGCCCCTGTTGCTCACACACAAATTTCTGCACTGAAACCCCAAAAATGTCCACCAACCTCACAACAGAGCATATTTATGGAGAATAAAATTAGAGGAATGTATTAGTGTGAAAGGTGTAAAGAGGTAGTTCTTTGAATATTTTGGGGAGTCAATCAGTCAATAATTATTTATGAAGTTTCTACTGTGAGCCACACATTGTTCTAAGTGTAACAGATACAAAAAAAGATAGAGAATAATCTGTGATCTCAAAGAGCTCACAATCTAATGGGGGAAACAATTTTCAAACAGTTATGTGCAAATATGCAATGTTGTAGGTAAATAGGAAATAGTCCTTTCTTCATCCCTACCTTTCTCTCTCCCACTCTCTTCCCTCTCCCTAGCTTCATTCTTTCTTTTCTTTCTTCCTTTCTTCCTTCTCTTTCCTACTTTCCTCACTTTGTCATCCCTCCCCTCTTTCCTTCCTTTCTTCCATTCTTTCTTTCCTTCCTTCCTTTGTTCCCCTATTCTTAGACCAATGCTTAGCACTTAGAGGTCACTTAAAAAATATTTATTGAATTGACTTGTTCTCACTTGATCTTCAGCAGTATTTTTCTGTGGTATGTGCTGTTATAAATCCCATTTTACATATAAGCAAACTGAGTCTTAAAGGTCAAGAAACTGGTCTAGAGTCACACAGTAAGTGACTGAGGCAGAAAGTGAACTCAGTTCTTTCTTACTCCAACTCTGAACATTGACTGTACCATTCAGCTTCTTCTGAACTACATTGGTCCTGGGATCTCACTTCTTTAATTATATTCTATGGTGCTTCACAAGGAATGGATCAAAGTGATACTGCTGCTGACACTGAAATTTTTCCTATTTATTTATTGACCATTAAAATCATATGTGTGTCAAATAAATGCAGTAATTTTGACTTGAGAATAATATCAGCCACTTCCCACATCAAAATATCTTTCACAAGCCAAAGATGGATCATAGCAGCCTATTGATGCTTATATGCCTTTGGAAGAGTGGATATTGTCTACAGATGATAATCAACACTGATTAGGTAACAATTAATGAGAAGGATGAACTATTCTAATGAGGGGGTAGGGATATGATTTTGATTATATCACTCTTACTCTCAGGTCATCCCCAGCCCCCAGCCATCTAAACATCTAACCTCCCCCACCCTAGTCTAGTCAACATAATAAGCTTCCCCAGCTGGGTGGGGTCTGAGCAAGATTGAGGAGAATGTTAAATCCAATGTCATTATCAGCCCTTTATTTCAGGGACTAATTCAACCTAGAAGAGAATGAGGGAATAGGAAAGGAAAACATCCTGAATCTCCCCAATAGTAAGTGGTTATTAATATAAGTGAACAATAATCATTTTCTTACTTGGTTCAAAAATTGAAGGAATCACATGCAGCCTTGTAAGACTTTTACTTATAAGGACTCCAAAGACTATCTTTTCCAATTGTCTGATGTCTTAGAAAGAGCAAAAAAAAGTGGTTGCATAAGGGTTAGTGAAGACATGGAGAGAGAAAGAAGAGGCAAGGGAAGGAAACTAAGAGCAGTTACTGGGCAAAGGTGTTAGGTAATAAAATATTGAATGACTTGAAAGGTTATGGGAAGGAAAAAAGAACAGAATCTCTCAGCTTTCTGTGATTCTCCACCCCATTCTTAATGAGATCCTGGGAAACAAACAAGCAACAAAGTAATGATACATCTGATCCCTCTCTGGGTAGGAAGGTAATGTTGGAGAGCTCATAGGAGAAGTAGTTTAAAACTTCTCTGAGAACTCTGGCATTTGAAGTTATTCTCATTTTCCTGCCCAGGCAAATATTGGGAATTAACAGATGAGAATGATGCAAATCCTAGAGATGGCTTGAATAAGTCTTTCTGGAATTTCAGGAAAGTGATTGAGAGACCAACACTGATTCTGACAGAGGGGGTGGAGATGGTATTGACCATGTCCTCAAGGGTAGCCAAGGTCTTCAACCAACCCAAGGAGATGGGATGGCAGCAACAAAGTAGAAGATAAGCCTGATCATTAATGCATGTATTCTTCACCCTTAGCCATAAATCTGAGTGAGTGAACAAGTGTCTTTTTTCTCCTCCCATTGTCACTTCCTTGCTTTCCTTCCATCCTTCTGGGTAGAGACTTATACTCAAAATTTTTTATTCAATTTAAGCATTTCTTTAATGCTTGCCACTGACCACTGTCTTTTGTTTGTCACATGACCTGCAGCAATCAACCATGTTCAGTCTGTGTCTACTTACCTTTATTTAGAAAATGAGCTGCTAAAAAACTATTTTCGGCCTAAAAAACTTTATTCAATTTTAATTTTGTGTCCTATCAACCGCCAAGTTTACAGGTCTGCTCTAGACAAAAGAACCAATCTCTGTTATGCCTTTGGGTTTTGTACACCTTGAAGCTGCATCATGAGTCGGGGTATTAAACTGCCCTGGTCCTCAGATTGACACTTTAAGATTGGAGCTGTGGGGTTGGGGCTTTAGCCTAAGACTTTTCTGGCGACAGGACCAGGGAAGGAAGAGCCGGGACTGTGACTGGTGCTCCCCTGAATCTGAGAAAAATGGAGATCAAGACTAGAGTTGCTGGGCCTGGCAACTATTGAAAATCCCAAAGGGAATCTAAATTGCCATGTGAACAGAGGCACCTCAGTGTGCAGTGGATAAAGTGCTGGACCTGAAGTCTTCCAAGAAGATGAAGGTTTTTCTGATTTTCAGTCTAACTTTAGACATATATTAGCTGTGTGAACCTGGGCAAGTGACTTCAACTTTGTCTTAGTTCCCTCAACCTTAAAATGGGGATAATGATAGCATTTATTCCTAGTGTGTTTGTGAGGGTTAAATAAGAAACTTCAAAAATGCTTAGCAATGTCTGGCACATAGCAGGTACTGGATAAAAATCTGTTTCCTTCCTTTTTATAGAAAATGAAAATCTATCTAAATTTATTTCTCATTAATTAACAAACACCACTCTGATCACAACCCTCTCCCATCTCAATATTTATAAGCCCCTGGTCACCATTCAAAGCCCATTCACTCCCTTTCTTTGCCTGATCCCTTATTCTTCTACCCATCAGCCCCACCCAGTGTCCCATTGTACAGTTAGCCACTCTTTCTACTGTGCTCTCTGATATGCCTGCTCCTGAAACAATAAACTTGCTTTCATCTTCAAACCTTTTCTTTCCCCCTCCTTCCATCTTTTGACCCTCACTGAGAAGTAGCATTCTCCTGATAACAGAATCTCCCTGGCCACTCTTTCCAACACTTACTACATTTAGCACTTATTTCTCCACTTATTGGTCAAGATGGGAGAGTTGCAATACTCTTGCTGTCCATTGTTGTCTCTAGATTTTTCTCTGTTATCAGTAATATTTCCTCCTTAAAGATTCATTCGATCCACATATAATACTGAATCATTTCTGGCAGTTATTGTCTATAGACCTCCAGGACACTCCCCTTCTTTATTTCATGATTTCAGTGCTTCGCTCACAGTCTGTCCTCAATTTCTGCCTTCACACTAGTGAACTTCAACATACATATATGCACATACACACATATATATAAATGTATGTATTCATGTATATATATGTGTGTGTGTGTGTGTGTGTGTGTGTATAGAGAGAGAGAGAGAGAGAGAGAGAAAGAGAGAGAGAGAGAGAGACAGAGAGAGAGAGAGACAGAGAGAGATAGGCCCTCAGACGTCCCAGACTCCTAGTTCCTTAACTTATTCATTGCCCTGACCAGTTACTCCTCTTCCTCATTTAAGCCACCCACAAAAAAATTATGTCCTTGGTATTGCCACTTCCACAGATGTACCACTTCTGTGCTCATGAAGTTTGAAACTCCCTTTTCTAAACATAATCTATTATCATTTCATCTTTCCTTTTGCCTTGCAACCCCTAACCTTGCTCTTCATCCACATCATGATCCCCAGTGTCTCAGCCCCTCACTTCTCTCCCAGGCAATCATCCCTCTACTAGGTACACTCTCTTCCTTTCCCCATCTTGACTTCTTGGCAAACTGGTTTAAGTCTACACTGTCCTCTTCTCCTGAGTCTCTTACCCCTTCATTCTCTTATATGCCTTACCTATCAATACTTTAGTCTTGTGTCACTCCCATGTTTTCCTTCCTTGTCTGCCACACAGTCCTGCTGAAGGAAGGTGGAGAAAATGATGGAACCATGCTGACTAGGTCACTACAGTTTATGTTATATGACCGCAAGTGGGTCTCAAGCAATGCATGTCTTTTATGACTCCCATATCAACTCACTCTCCCACTCTTCACAGTGGTTCTTCCAAACTTCTTTTATCCCTCTTCAAGCCTTCCATGACTCCCCACTTCCCTATCTATAAGGTACTTAAAGGGTAGGGAGGGGCAGTAGGTGAAGATAGGGAGGGGCAGGAGCTTTAGGGCCAGAGAAAAGAAAAGAGAGACTGGGCAACTCAAGATAAGAAAAAGACATGAGAAAGTGAAGGAGTTCAGCCCTCTGAGGACCAGCAGACACTGCCTGCAGTAATAGATGGGACTCTGTAACTTTCCCATATGTTAATTTTACCTCCTGAATTGTCACATGAAACCTTCTTATCTGTCCCAGGGAGACTTACTTGGTCCTGGCAAATCCAAACCTAGATTTCTGCACAGTTCCCAGTAGGGAACCCTCCTCTTCCTTTGGTCACTGTTGCTACCACCCTCCAATCTGACTGCACCCCCCTCTCCTCTCAATTCTCTCTTTTCTTTTCATAAGCTCATTCTCCTCTTCAGGATTTCTAATACCTTTAAACTTCAACAGCCAGAGAGGAGCACACTGAATGGACTGTGAGAGCTTAAGCAAGGAAACTAAACCTGGAGTCTCCTTGGAGGGCCATGGACAGAATTCTAGAAGTTTCTGAACTTGGATAGGAAAAAGAATGCATCTATATTTTCATCTACCTCTAACTGAAATGTAGCATTTCCTTTAATGATTAATGTAGGCAAGTAAAACAGAAAGGGTCCAAAGGCTTCACAAGACTTCCAAATAGGGAGAGGACACATGAAATATTAAGATTTTCCCAGATAGAGGGACACTTATGGTGTCATCAAATGTGCCCAGTCTCCTCCTTAACTCTGTCCATCCCTTCAGCACCATCAGACCTAAGAAACTCCTCAGTGCCATTGGCCTCCCTGGTCCTCGCTTCCTCAAATCCCCTCAGTGCCCTCAGTTCCTAGGCTCACAAGATCATGGATTTAGAGCAGGAAAGTTTCTCCCTCTCTCTTTTTTGACCTCACAGTTCCCTAAACCCCCCATCAACCAGGACTTCATTTCCATCTGCTTCTGAAGACAATTATTCAATCAATGAATAGCTATTAAATGCCAAGTGCTGTGTATGTGCCATGGATATAAAGAGAAAAACTAAATAATCCTTCCCCTCAAGAAGCTTACCCTCTATTGAGGGAAACAACATGTATGTACAGGTGTGTATAAAACATTAGGATAAATAAATACAAGTCTATTTCAGGGGCAGGGATGAGGACAGGCTTCATGTAGGAGACCTTGCCTGAATTCAGCCTTCTAGGAAGATAAGGATTCTAAGACAGGGAAATGGGAGGGGAGGAGGAGAGCATTAAAGGCAAAGGAGGCCAGGTTCTACTCCTTAGGTTCCTCATTTGTCTCAATTTCATCATGTTCCTCATTCTATTTAGTCCTCTTAGCTTCTCTGGCCCTTCAGGAATAAAGTCTCTTCAATTCCTTCATTTTACTCAGCTCATTTCACCTCTCCACCTACCTCAGTCTCATCAGTTCATTCCTTACTTCCCGTTTTCCACTTTATAGCTTGGTTTTACAGAAAGCACTTTGGATTTTAGTGACAGGACCTGGGTTCCAATCCTGACTGTTAGACTTGTTAGCTAGGTCACTTTAGTAAAGTAAACTTTAGTAAAGTCAAGTAATCTTTTCAGTTCTCATGTGTGAAATCGATTGGACTTAAAAATCTTTAAATTCCAAGTCCAATATTCTATGATTCTAGTCCTCTAAATTCCATCTCCCTACATCCCAAACCCATCTGAATCACTTAGGGTCCCCATTCTCCTTCTGCTCCTCATTGCTTATTACATTGTCTAATATGTTATGGCATTCAAGGCACTGCCCTATCTACTGTATCATCTCCTGGACTACTAGAGGCTGATTCCTCAATATAACAAGGCAGATTTCTTCATTTGCCCCTCCACCTAACTTTCACATGCACACGAAGCTTTTTCCTACCCACCAGTATCTTTGCTTATATTCTCCCTTGTCCCCTTCTACCTTAGGTATAATTCTCTACCTAATTTTCTGCATTCTTCCAACTTATGTCCTTTGTCCAAGGAGCACCTACTCTATGAAGCCTTCCCTGATTTCCCAGCACACAGTGATCTCTCTGAAGTAGGTCCAGGGAGTCAATAATGTTTTTATTCCTGGGTATTTCTACATGATGATCTAAAAAAACAAAACCTAAATAACCTGGTTTCCAAAGTCCCAAGGCAAACACATACCTACACACAAAGAGTGGGAGCTGAGGATGCTAAAAAGTGAAGCCTTACTTTTCAAGTTTAATTGGATGGTGAAATATACGGTGTAATCACAGTGACCGACTTGTTTAAAGCCTGTACTAGGAGGGCCCTCACATTACAAAAAGGTCATTTTGGCCTTATCTGGCAGCTCTATGCCACTTAGATATCACCGGTTTTGGCAACTGGCTCTGTAGCAAGTTGATCTTTCCAATAGCTCTCTCCTTTCTACTTGGTCCCTTCTTCCGCTCTCTTCCCTGATTTGTTTCTATTTGATAAGCTAAACTGTAGAGGGTAGAGAGAATGGTAGAAATCAAACATCTCTCAAGGTTGGAATTTTGATCTTAGGATTTTTTTTACATACTTCTCTTTACATTTTGACTCTCCTTTGTTAATGTATCAAGGCCATATTTGTGTCATAGGAGGAATGTCATGGGATCCCTTCTTTTCTATTTCTTTTCCAAAAATTTCTGTTGTATTGGAATTAATTATCCTTTAAATGTTTGGTAGAATTTGAGTCTGTTCTTAAATATGGGAGGATGGAAAATGGATATCACTTGAATCTTAATGGCTCAAAGAGGGAATAATATACCTGACAGGGTGAATGTAGAAATCTATCTACCTGAAAGGGAAGTAGGAAGGGAGGAGATTAATTAAACGGGTGGATGGAATGGCAACTGACAGAAGTGAGGGTTGATCAGGGAAGGTGGTAGAAAAAAGCAAAATACTGGTGAGGAGGGAAAGGGTGAAAGGAGAGAAAGGATGAAGGGGAAGCAGAATAGAATGGAGGAAAATACATACCTAGTAATCATAACTGATTGTGAATGGATGACTTTTTCCATAAAAAGGAAGCAGACAGCAGAGCGGATCAAAAACCATAATTCTAAAATATGTTGTTTATAAGAAACACCCTGGAAGGAGATACAGACACATCACACAAGCACACACACACACACACACACACACACACACACACACACACACACACTTTAAGGTGAAGGGCTAGAGCAGAATTTATTATACTTCAGCTGAGGTAAAAAAAAGAAAAAAGCAGGGATAGTAGTCCTGATCTCAGACAAAGAAAATGTAAAAATACATGTAATTAAAAGAGATAAGGAAACTACATCTTGCTAAAACTGAGAATGAAGCAATATCAATACTGAACATATATGTATCCAGTATGTGCATCCAATTTCTTTTTTTTATGTTTATTTATTTATTTTTATTTTTCACCATTCATTTCCACAAAATTTTGAGTTCCAAATTTTCTCCCCATCTCTCCCCTCCCACCATCCCAAAACGATGTGCATTCTGATTATCTCTTCCACCAATCTGCCCTCCCTTCTGTCTCACCCCTTTCTTCCCTTATCCTTATCTACTCTCTTTCTTGTAAGGCAAGGTAAATTTCTTTACCCCATTACCTGCCTTTCTTATTTCCCAGTTGTATGCAAAAACAATTATCAACATTCTTTCTTAAAACTTTGATTTCCAATTTCTTTCCCTTCCTCCCTCCCTGCCCATCCCCACTGAGAAGGCAAGCAATTCAATATAGGCTATATATCTGTAGTTTTGCAAATCACTTCCATAATATTCGAGTGTAAGACTAACTCTGTTTCACTCCATCCTATCCTGTCCCTCATTCTTTCTATTCTCTCTTTTGATATTCTCCCTCCCCAAAAGTGTTTACTTCAAATTGTTCCCTTCTCCAAATTTCTCTCCCTTTCATCATCCCCCACCCCCCCTTATCCCTTTCTCTCCTACTTTCCTGTAGTGTAAGATAGATTTTCATACCAAATTGACTGTGAATGTTATTCCTTCTTTAAGCCAAATGTGAAGAGAGTAAGCTTCACTTTTTCCCTCTTACACTCTCCCTTCTCCCCTCCATTGAGAAAGTGTTTTCTTGCGTTTTTTATGAGAGATAATTTGCCCCATTCACTTTCTTCCTTTCTCCTCCCATTATATTCCTCTCTCACCCCTTAATTTTGTCTTTTAGATATCATCCCTTCCTATTCAATTCACCTGGTACTCTCTGTATACATATGTGTGTGTGTGCAGATATATATGTATATGTTTATTTATGTATGTATGTATATATATGTATATATTATATATATATATGTATGTATGTATGTATGTATGTATAATCCCTCCAACTAACCGAATACTGAGAAAAGTTTCAAAAGTTACAAATATTATCTTTCCATGTTGGAATGTAAACAGTTAGACTTCATTAAGTCCTCTGTGATTTATCTTTCCTGTTTACCTTTTCATGCTTCTCTTAGTTCTTGTGTTTGAAAGTCAAATTTTCTCTCCAGCTCTGGTTGTTTCACCAAGAATGCTCTATTTCATGGAATTACCCTTCATTTCCCCTGAAGTATTATACTCAGTCTTGTTGGGTAGGTGATTCCTGGTTTTAATCCTAGTTCCTTTGACTTCTGAAATATATTCCAAACCCTTTGATTCCTTAATGTAGAAGCTGCTAGATCTTGTGTTATCCTGATTATATTCCTACAATACATGAATTGCTCTTTCCAGCTGCTTGTAATATTTTCTCCTGGATCTGAGAACTCTGGATTTTGACTACAATATTCCTAGCAGTTTCTCCTTTTGGATCTCTTTCAGGAAGTGATTGGTGGATTCTTTCAATCTTTATTTTATCCTCTGATTCTAGAATATCAGAACATTTTTCTTTGATAATACCATGAAAGATGATGCCTGGGCTCTTTTTTTGATCATGGCTTTCAGGTAGTCCCATAATTTTTAAACTGTCTCTTCTGGAGAGAGAACTGATGAAATCTGAATGCAAATTGAAGCATATATTTCAAGAACCATTTTTACTGAGGGAGGGCCAAGATGGAAGAATGAGAGTAACTCCTAACCTAAGCTCTAAGACATAATCCTTCAGAAATCTCTAAAACGAGAATCTGAATGGATTTTGGAGGGGCAGACTCAAATAGGAGACAGACTGTGGCAGATTTCCAGCCATGGCAGGATTGGGCAGGAAGCCCCAGGTGACCTGAAACTGTAGGTAGGCTGTGAATTCTCAAACATATTAGCTCAGGATGCGTGCAGTGGAACTGAGGGAGATAGAAGCACAGAACCCCAGGTAACAGCAACAACTCTTCCTGAGACTATCAGCCAGCAGAGTAAATGCCTGTAAATTATCTACTTGAACTTCTGGGAGCCAAGATGGCAGAGTGATTGTTAATTGCTCTCTCCCTCTCCTTATGGACCTTGAAGAACCCAGAGAATATTTCCCCAGGAAAAATCCTGGAACATTTGGCTCAGCCAAAGGGGTAAACGGCCTCTTACCTGGTGAAGACAGGAAAATCGCTAAGGAAGGTCTCTCATGATGTGCCTGAAGGGGACCATTGCAGGACTGGTGTTGTCCCAGACAGCTGCACTTCAGCAAATTGGGAAGAGTTCTTGAGCCCCAGAGGGGTCGAGCCCGCAACCACCAATACCAGGATCCTTGTTTTGCCTCAGCATCCCTGAAAAATCAGGAAGACACTAATGTAGATAGGTTCACCAACCAATAAATATGCCTATCCTCTAACTCAGCAGAAGAGCTCTCTTATGGCCAGATCACCCTTCCCCCACACTTAACACAGCTAATTCCAGGTAACTCCAGGGAAACCCAAAAAGACTTCACCTAGCCTCGGCTTTCCAATACCATCCAGGTCCAGCACCAGGTAAGCCGCAGCATTTTAACTTCTAGCTGAAAGAACCAGAGGGCACAACACATAAAGCCTCAAATTCTAGGCACAAAAACTGTGGAACAGAGTCCTATGAACCCCAGAAGCAGAGATCTACTTTAAAAACAAGAAAAAGGGAGATCCTCATGAGCAGGAAGAAAACCAGGAAAGAAAAGACTTTGGAATTTTTCTATGAGAACACTTATACCAAAGAGAGCAGTACTGAGATTGTACTTCCCTCTTAAACTTCAGAAGGGAATATGAAATGGTCTCAAGCCCAAAGAGCATTCTTGGAAGAGGTCAAAAAGGATTTTAAAAATCAAATTAGAGAAATAGAAGAAAAGCTGGCCAGTGATTTAAAAAAAAATATGAAAGAAATAATCCAGTAAAGAGACTAGCTCCTTAAAAAAGAAAATTGGACAAATGGAAAAGGAAGCGCAGAACCTAACTTGGAAAGTTGGACAAATGGAAAAAGAAGTACAAAAACTTATTGGAGAAAATGAGTCCTCAAAAGGAACAATTGGATAGATGGAAAAGGAATTATGAAGGGTGAGTGAAAAAACAATTTGACAAAAATTAGAATTGGGCAAGTAGAAGCCAATGACTCTATTAGACATCAAGTAAAGTAAGTAAAACAGAATCTAGTGAATGAAAAGATTGAAGAAAATGTAAACTATCTCATTGGGAAAACAACTGACCTGGAAAATAGATCCAGGAGAGAAAATCTCAAAATAATTGGTTTACCAGAATGCCATGATGAAAAAAAGAGTCTGGACAATATCTTCCAAGAAATCATCAAGGAAAACTGTCCAAAATTCCCAGATCCAGAGGACAAAATAGTCATCAAAAGAATCCACTATTCACTTCCTTAAAGGGAACCCAAATTGTAAACACCAAGAAATATCATTGTTAAGTTTCAGAACTCTGAAGTGACAGAGAAAAATATTGCTGGTAGACAGAAAGAAACAACTCAAATATCGAAGAGCTACAATCAGGATCACGGAGGACCTGGCAGCTTCTACATTAAAAGATCAAAGGGATTGGAATATGATATTCCGTAAGGCAAAGAAACTGGCACTACAACAATGGATCAATTACCCAGCAAATTTGAGCATAGTATTTCAGGGAAGGAAATGGACATTCTATGAAATAAGGGATTTTCATACCTTCCTGATGAAAAGGTCAGAGCTCAATAGAAAATTTTATCTTAAAACACAGGTCTTAAGACAGGCATAAAAAAGAAAATGGGGAAAAAATCTTGTTATTCAATATGAGGAAGCTGTCTATATCCCTATAAAAGAAGATGATATTTGTTAATCTCAAGAAATGCATATTTATTATGGTATATAAAAGGAATATGCCTAGATAGAGGTAGTGGGTATAAGGTTAATGATGTGATGATAAAAACGTCATTTAAGGGTGTGAAGGGATTGTAATGGAAGATATGAAAAGGAGGAGGAAGGAAAAGGCAAATTACACCACAGGAAGAGGCACTAAAATACATTATGTTCGATGGAAAGAGGGGAGGGAGATGAGTATTGATTGAGATTTACTCTCATCTGATTTGGTTTAAGGAGGAAGAACAAACTCAGTTAAGTATAGAAATATAAGTAGCTCTAAAGGCAGTAGGAAGGAAAAGGGGAAAGAAAAGGGAGGGGAGGTTAAAGGGACAGAACAAATAGTAAGGCAAAAGGGGAGTAAAAGGGAGGGGGGCTGAAAGAAGGGAGGGAAGATTGAGGAAGGTGGTGGCAAAAAATTAAAACTATTGTGGAAGGGAAGGGAGAAGGGAGAACAAAAAGCATAAACGGGGAAAAGGAGATGGAGGGGAAGACACAGATGGTATTCAAAACTGTAATTATTAATGGGATGAACTCTCCCATAACATAGAGACAGATAGCAGAATGGATTAAACCCATAATCAAACAATATATTGTTTACAAGAAATACATTTGAAACAGGGGCATACACAAAGGGTAAAGGTAAACTTAAAAGGTTGGTGCAGGGTATATTGTTCTTCATCTGGTGTACAAAAATCAGGGGTAGCAATCCTAATCTCAAAAAGCAGAAATAGATTTAATCAAAAGAGAAAAGCAAGGAAACTATATCCTACTACAAGGTGCCATAGACTACAAAACAATTTCATTACTAAACATTTATACACTAAGTGATATAGAATCCAAATTCTCAAAGGGTAAGTTAAAGGAGCTACAGGAAGAAATGGATAGCAAAACTACACTAGTGGGGGACCTCAACCTCCCTCTCTCTGGACTTGATAAATCTAACCTCAAAATAAACAAGAAAGAAGTTAAGGAAGTGAATAAAACTCCTGATAAGGTAGATAGGATAGATTTCGGGAGAAAACTGAGTGGGGATAGAAAAGAATAAACCTTTTTCTCAGGAGTACATAGCACATATATAAAAGCTGACCACATACTAGTCAATTAAAATCTCACAATGCAGTGCAGAAAGTCAAAGACAGTCAACGCATCCTTTTCAGATAATAGTGCAATAAAATTATATGTAATCAAAGACCATGGATAGATAAACAAAAATTAATTACAAACTAAATAATCTAATCCTAAAGAATGAGTGGGTTAAACAAAAAAAAATTATAGAAATAATCAGCAACTTCATTCAAAAGAATGACAAAAATTGAGGCAACCTACCAAATCTCATGGGATACTGCAAAGCAGTTCTTAGGGGACGTTTTGTATCTTCGAATACCTACATAAATAAAATAGAGAAAGAGGTGATCAGTGAATTGGGCATGCAGCTGAAAAAGCCAGAAAAAGAATAAGTTGAAAATTCTCAAGTTAATACCATATTGGAAATACTGAAATTGAAAGATATATTAATAAAGTTGAAGTTAAAAAAGTTAGTGAACTAATAAATAAACCTAAGAGTTGGTTTTGTGAAAAGACCAATAAAATTGACAAACCTTTGGTTAATTTGATTAAGAAAAGAAAGAAGAAAACCAAATTACCAACATCAAAACTGAAAAGGGTGAACTAAACTCCAATGAGGAGGAAATTCAAACAATAACGAGAAATTACTTTGCCCAACTTTATGCCCATAAATTTGACAATGAAAATGAGATGGATGATTATTTTTTAAAAATATATAAACCAGTTTGAGGGTAATCAAGGGGTCTTCACCTCATTGGTGCATTAGTGGAGTATCTTCCTCAAGCATGTGAATACTTTCTCTGATGGAATGGTCAGATGAGAACAATCTGTACCAATGGCCATGAAAGTAGCTGAAGCAGGTTCTGTGGAGTACTTAGAGTTTCATTAAACACAGAAGACACCAAGGTCATCCACTGCAAATTGAGCAATCTCCAGTCATCTTGACTGTATCCTACCACTAGACTGTGATGACTCTGGAAGAGACAGTGAGGTGAACAACTTCCTGTCACTCTGCCTGACTTAAATTCAATTTATGCACAAGTGAAAAGACAACACCCATACCATTTTACCTTTTTTTAGCTATCTCAAAGTCCTTTGGTGACAGGGGAGTGATAAAGCAGTAGGTACAAATACACTGGGAGTTATAGTCATTCTCTCACTGGAAACAGCAAAGGATTGGGCAGCCCTCTGGACATCTGAGCAGCCTTTTAAGGACTGTACTGTTCTCCTCCTTGTGTGACGAAGAGGCTAGGCAAGATGTCTGAAAATTGTCTGCTTACTCAACCCTGGCCTGATTGTTATGGCAGGCAGGAATCCCATCCTGTAATCAAAACCAACAAACATCAAGAAAAAAAGATGTGCAAAAATTACCTGTAAAGACAACCCCACTCACCATTGTCCCATGGAATGTGTGCACACTTACAGACAAAACAAAATCAAAATCCAGGAAACCTGAAAGTCAAACTGCTGTTGTTGCAAGAGAACTCAATAGGTGTCATATCCAAATAGCAACACTCAGTGAAATAAAGCTGGGAAATCAAGGCCAGCTTATTGAAGTTGCAACTGGATACACATTTTTCTTTAGTGACTGCAGTGAAAGGGAGTGCCATGAAGCTGGTGTAGGTTTTGCAGTCAAAACTAATCTATTCAACAAGGGTGAATGCCTCCTAAAAGGAGTAAATGACAGTCTCATGACAATGGAATTGTCACTTTCAGCAAAATGTTATACTATCATCAGAGTCTATTCTTCTGCCATGATAAACTCTGATGAGATGAAATAAAAATGGAGAGCCTTATCATCAGTAAGCCAGAAGAGGACGAGCTTAGAATTCTAGGTGACTTTAATGTTAGGGTAGGCTCAGAGTACCAAAGTTGGCAGGAAGTGATAGGGTGGAATGGAGTTGGAAACTGCAATAGTAATAGTCACTTACCACTGAAGATTTGTGCATCTCATGACCTTCTCATCACCAAAACTGTCTTCTTAAACAAAATAAAACTTCATGAATGCACCATCAAAGAAAAAAATTGGCCTTTCAGAGATAATGTGATTGTAAGAAAAAGGGAGAGACAGCCCATAAATTTCCTGTAAAAAGAACTCCCCACAAATTCTGGAGCAGTGCAAGCCGTGCAGCAATGCAGTGGAGGAGATTTCCATTCCAGAGAGCCTTGAAAAACTGGCACCTAAGGTCCATCGCACACCGGGCAGCGGAGCCCAGCCCTGCCCTGCCCTGGCCACATGGTCCCAGAGGAACAGATCCTAGAAGGCTTCAGGGACAGAACCTCCGGTTGCCATGAAGGTCCCTCCACCCACAGGTGCTACAGGTCAGTGAGAGAGACTTCTGGGCTGGCCGAGAGGGGAGTGGGGTGTCTCCATAACTCAAGCCCCCTCGGGAGACAGCAGCAGAGGCAGCGATGGCTAAGGAAGCCTGGAGCAGACAGGAGATCCGCTCCATTACTAAAAGTCTCTGCATAAACCCCCAGAGGGATTGGAGCCTGGGAGGCAGCCCTGCCCCTACATGAGCACCAGAGCTTAAGCTCACATTGAATAGCAGCCCCTCCCCCTGCTGAAAGCCCTGAGGCTGGGGAGCAGCATTTGAATCTCAGACCCCAAGCACTAGCTGGGTGGATCTAGGTGCGGGTGGAGAGAAATCTCAGAAGTCAAGTAACTGGCTGGGAAAATGCCCAGAAAAGGGAAGAAAAATAAGACCATAGAAGGCTACTTTCTGGGGGAACAGATGATATTTCGTCCTTTCATTTATGATGAGGAAGAACAATGCTTACCGTCAGGGAAAGACATAGAAGTCAAGGCCTCTGTACCCCAAATATCTGAAATAGATATCCAATAGGCTCAGGCCATGGAAGAGCTCAAAAAGGATTTTGAAAAGCAAGTTAGACAGGTGGAGGAAAAACTGGGAAGAGAAATGAGAGATGCAAGAAAACCATGAAAAATGGGTCAATACCCTGCTAAAGGAGACCCAAAAAAATGCTGAAGAAAATAACACCTTGAAAAATAGGCTCACTTAATTGGCAAAAGAGGTTCAAAAAGCCAATGAGGAGAAGAATGTTTTCAAAAGCAGAATTAGCCAAATGGGAAAAGAGGTTCAAAATCTCACTGAAGAAAATAGTTCTCTCAAAATTAGAATGGAGCATATGGAGGCTAATGACTTAATGAGAAACCAAGAAATCACAAAACAAAACCAAAAGAATGAAAAAATGGAAGAGAATGTGAAATATCTCATGGGAAAAACAACTGACCTGGAAAATAGATCCAGGAGAGACAATTTAAAAATTATGGGACAAGGGGGGCGGAGCCAAGATGGCGGAGTAGAAGGACACAAGTTTACGATCTCCAACCCACAGCACATGGAATTAGTATAAAAAGAGATTCGCATAACTTCTGGACCACTGAAAGGGGTACAGAAACGGAGTGGAAGAGATTTCCGTTCCAGGGAGCCCTGGAGACCCATCCATAGGGTCCGTCGTGCCCCGGAAAGCAGACCCCACCACCAGCGCTGCCCTGGCCATGGCCCCAGAGAAGCTGACCCAAGCAGGCTTCAGGGACGGAAGCTCTGGCAGCCGGGAAAGTCCCTCCGCCCACAGAAGCTACAGGTCAGTGAGAGAGGCTGGGCCGGAGGAGGGGAGCGGAGTGTCTCCGTGACTCGGGCCCCCTCGAGAGGAAGCAGGGCCGGCAGAGACGGGGGCAGGAAGCGGCGGAGGCAGAGGCGTGGGCGGCAGCGGAGGCAGGCAGCAGTGGCGGGGCCGTGGCAGCCCGGGACTCCCCCGATAGCAGGCAGGATCTTTATTACTGAAAGTCTCTGCATAAAGGGAGCTGAGCCTGGGAGATGGCCCTGCCCCCACCCCAGCACCAGAACAAAAGGTCACATTGATTAGCAGCTGGGCAGCGCATTTGAATCTCAGAGCCCAAGCACTAGCTGGGCGGATCTAGGCGGGGGTGGACAGGAATCTCAGAAGTCAAGTAATTGGCTGGGAAAATGCCTAGAAAAGGGAAGAAAAATAAGACTATAGAGAGTTTTTTCCAACAAATGCAAATGATCCCAACATTCGGATCTGATGGCAAGGATGAGGACATATTCTCGCCATCGGGGAAAGATGTGGAGGGTGGGACCTCAGTACCCCAGACACCCCAGGGGGTTGTCGGGTGGGCTCAGGCCTTGGAAGAGCTAAAAAAAGGATTTTGAAAAGCAAGTTAGACAGGTGGAGGAAAAGCTGGGAAGAGAAATGAGAGACATACAAGAAAAGTATGAAAAACGGGTCAATACCTTGGTCAAGGAGACCCAAAAAAATGCTGAAGAAAATAACACCTTGAAGACTAGGCTCACTCAATTGGCAAAAGAGGTTCAAAAAGTCAATGAGGAGAAAAATGCTTTCAAAAGCAGAATTAGCCAAATGGAAAAAGAGGTTCAAAAGCTCACTGAATTTAATAGTTCTCTCAAAATTAGAATGGAACAGATGGAGTCTAATGACTTTATGAGAAACCAAGAAATCACCAAACAAAACCAAAAGAATGAAAAAATGGAAGAGAATGTGAAAAATCTCATGGGAAAAACAACTGACCTGGAAAATAGATCCAGGAGAGACAATTTAAAAATTATGGGACTACATGAAAGTCATGATCAAAAAAAGAAACTAGACATCATCTTCCATGAAATTATCAAGGAACACTGCCCTGAGATTCTAGAACCAGAGGGCAAAATAAGTATTGAAAGAATCCATTGATCACCACCTGAAAGAGATCCAAAAAGAGAAACTCCTAGGAACATTGTGGCCAAATTCCAGAACTCCCAGCTCAAGGAGAAAATCTTGCAAGCAGCTAGAAAGAAACAATTTCAGTGCTGTGGAAATACAATCAGGATAACTCAAGATCTAGCAGCTTCTACATTAAGAGATCGAAGGGCGTGGAATAGGATATTCCAGAAGTCAAAGGAACTAGGACTCAAACCAAGAATCACCTACCCAGCTAAACTGAGTATAATACTTCAGGGGAAAATATGGTCTTTCAATGAAACAGAGGACTTTCAATCATTCTTGATGAAAAGACCAGAGCTGAAAAGAAAATTTGACTTCCAAACACAAGAATGAGAAGAAGCACGAAAAAGTAAAAAGCAAAGAGAAGTCTTAAGGGACTTACCAGAAGTGAACTGTTTACATTTCTACATGGAAAGACAATATTTGTAACTCTTAAAACTTTTCAGTATCTGGGTAGTTGGTGGGACCACACACATACATGTACATGCATGCATGCACACACACATACACACATGCACACACACAGAGAGACACAGAGCACAGAGCGAATTGAATAGGATGGGACCATAGCTTAAAAGAAATCAAGGTAAATGGTGAGAGAGAAATGGAGTGGGAGGAAAGAGGGTGAAATGGAATGGGGTAATTATATGTCATTTAAGAGGCAAGTAGGAGACTTTTTAGTGGAGGGATAAAGTGGAGAGCTGAGGAAAAAAAAAAAAACCAAGAAGTTTACCCTCATCACATTTGACTAAAGGAAGGAATAAAATGCACACTCATTTTGGTATGAAAACCTATCTTACAATATAGGAAAGTGGCGGGGAAGGAGATAAGCAAGGGGGGGATGATGGAAGGGAGGGCAAAGGCAGGAGGGAGCAATTTGAAGTCAACACTTGGGGAGGGTCAGGATCAAAAGATAGAAGAGAAACAATGAGGGACACAATAGGATAGAGGGTAATTCAGTTAGTCTTACACAACACGACTATCAGGGAAGTCATTTGCAAAATTACACAGACATGGCCTATATTGAATTGCCTGCCTTCCCAAAGGGAATGGGTGGGGAGGGAGGGATGGCGAGAATTTGGAACTCAAAGTTTTAGGAACAACTGTCTAGTATTGCTGTTGCTACTAGGAAAGAAGACATACAGTTAATGAGGAATAGAAAGTCATCTGGCCCTATAGGAGAAAAGAGAAGATGGAGACAAGAGAAGGGAGGGATGACAGAAGAGAGGGCAGATTGGAGATAGGGAAAATTAGATTGCTTGGGGTATTGGGGTGGGGGGAGGGGAGAAAAGGGGAGAAAATTTGGAACCCAAAAATTTGTGAAAATGAATGTAAAAAGTTAAATAAAAAAAAAATTATGGGACTACCTGAAAGTCATGATCAAAAAAAGAGCCTAGACATCATCTTTCATGAAATTATCAAGGATAACTGCCCTGACATTCTAGAACCAGAGGGCAAAATAAGTATTGAAGGAATCCATCGATCACCACCTGAAAGAGATCCAAAATGAGAAACTCCTAGGAACATTGTGGCCAAATTCCAGAATTCCCAGGTCAAGGATAAAATACTGCAAGCAGCTAGAAAGAAACAATTCCAGTATTGTGGAAATAAAATCAGGATAACACAAGATCTAGCAGCTTCCACATTAAGGGATCGAAGGGTATGGAATAGGATATTCCAGAAGTCAAAGGAACTAGGACTCAAACCAAGAATCACCTACCCAGCAAAACTGAGTATAATACTTCAAGGGAAAATATGGTCTTTTAATGAAACAGAGGACTTTCAAGCATTCTTGATGAAAAGACCAGAGCTGAAAAGAAAATTTGACTTTCAAACACAAGAATGAGAAGAAGCATGAAAAAGTAAACAGGAAAGAGAAGTCATAAGGGACTTAGTAAAATTGAACTGTTTACATTCCTATATGGAAAGACAATATTTGTAACTCTTAAAACTTTTCAGTATCTGGGTAGTTGATAGGACCACACACACACTCACATATACATACACACACACATGCATACACACGTACACACGTGCGCATGCACACACATATACACATACAGAGACAGAGAGCACAGAGTGAATTGAATAGGATAGGGCCATATTTTAAAAGAAATTAAGGTAAACGGTGAGAGAGAAATGTAGTGGGAGGAGAGAGGGTGAAATGGAATGGAGTAAATTATCTCTCATTCAAGAGGCAAGCAGGAGACTTGAGTGGAGGGAAAAAGAGGAGAGCTGCGAAAAAAACAAGAAGTTTACCCACATCACATTTGGGTAAAGGAATTTTACTCATTTTGGTATGAAAACCTATCTTACGATACACGAAAGTGGGGGAGAAGGAGATAAGCAGGGTGGGGGGATGATGGGAGGGAGGGCAATGGGAGAAGGGAGCAATTTGAAATCAACTCTCAGGGAGGGACAGGATCAAAAGACAGAATAGAAACAATGGGGGGCAGGATAGGATGGAGGGAAATACAGTTAGTCTTACGCAACACAACTAATATCGAAGTCATTTGCAAAACTACACAGATAGGGCCTATATTGAATTGCCTGCCTTCAGAAAGGGGATTGGTAGGGAGGGAGAGATGGGGAGAATTTGGAACTCAAAGTTTTGTTGAGTATTGTTCTTGCTACTAGAAAATAAGAAATACAGTTAATGAGGAATAGAATGTCATCTGGCCCTACAGGACAAAAGAGAAGATGGGGGCAAGAGGAGAGAGGGATGATAGAAGAGAGGGCAGATTTGTGATAGGGAAAATTAGAATGCTTGGTGTATTGGGGTGGGGAGGGGAGAAATGGGGAGAAAATTTGGAACCCAAAATTTTGTGAAAATGAATGTAAAAAGTCAAATAAATAAATTTATATAAAAAAAAGAAAAAAGAAGAAAAAAAGAGTTATAAATTTGCTTTAAAAAAAGAAAAGAAAAAGGGACAGAAAGGATGTGAGAGTGATGAAGAATATATGTGGCATGTAGTGCTGAGCTAATCATACATATCCTCTCCAAGCTAAATATTTTGTACTGTACAGAAGTGGGAACTCCAAGGCCCAATTAATGTCAACAGATTAGAGCTCTTCTCTGAGAGGAAAATGTTTGTTGCTAACTTGGAGGGAAAGTAGAAGCAACACACGATTGGCATTGGTGGAGCAGAAAAGAAGTGGGCAGCATTTAGTGATTTGGTGTTTAATACTGCAATTGCTCATCTGGGTCAGAACACTAACAAGTATCAACAGGAGTTTGATAAAAATTCTGGAGAAATTCAGAAGCTGATAATTGTAAAGTAACAACTCCACAGAATTTACCAAAATGATAGTTCATTCATCTCTGAAAAGTCAGTCTTTACTTCTGTCAAAAGTAAAGTAAAAGTAAGCTTAGAGAGATGCAGGATACTTGGCTCAGTAAGAAGGCAAATGAAATTCAGTTTTATGCTGAATTGTTACCTAGTAAACATGCAAAGTACTTTCATGATGCCCTGAAGACTATTTGTTGATCAAAGACCCATGATGCATCTCAATTACTCAGTGCTAATGGAGCCACATTGATTAGTGATAAGGATATGATCCTAGAGGGATGGACTGAACATTTCCATAGTATTCTGAATAGACCTTCATCAATAAATGCTGAAGCCATTTAGCTCCCTTTAGCTCAGGTTGAAGCCAATGCCTCCCTAGTTGATGTTTCAATTGAAGAAGATGTTTTGAATACCATTAGAATCCTTTTATGTGTCAAAATACCTGATATTGATTCTTTGCCAGCTGAGATTTACAAGTTAGGTGGTCCATTGATTGTACACAACTGACTAAAAATTTCGAGGTTATATGACAAGAGGAGATTATCTCCTAGGAATTCAATGTTGCCTCCGTTGTCCACCTTCATAAAGGTAAAGGAAATAGATTGTCCTTTGACAGTCACACAGAGGGTCTTCTCTTAGTCACTGAAGGCCAGATTCTTGGCAGAGACCTTTTTGTTTAAATCAATTTATTTCTTTTCAGTTTTCTACAATCACTTCCATAAATCTTAGATTTTCTTTGCCTCATTCCCCCCTCCCTTCCTCTCCCCTCCCTGAGATGGCATGCAATCTTATATGGGTACTAACAGAAAGATTTTAACTGAATACAATTTCACCTTAGACATGCTGCATAGAAAAATTAGACTGAATGGAAAAAATAACTTATTCCTATGTTGTCTAGTGTTTTCAATAGGAATGGGTGTTGTATTTTTTAAAAATATTTTTCTACTTCTATTGAGGTTATTATATGGTTCCTGTTGGTTTTTTGTTGATATGGTAAATGGTCTATAATTTTCTTTCTCTATTTTGATTCTTCCTAATTTAGGTATGAGAACCATATTTGTATCATAAAAACAATTTGGTAAGACTCCTTCTTTCCCAGTTTTCCAAAATCGTCTATACTGTATTGGAATTAATTGTTCTTTAAATGTTTGATAGAATTCACTTGTAAATCCACCTGGACCTGAAGATTTTTTCCTATAGATTTCAGTGATGGCTTATTCAATTTCTTTTTCTGAGATTTAAGTATTTAAGTATCCATTTAAGTATTCAAATTCCTCTTCATTTTATATTTTTAAAATATTAATCCATCTCACTTAGATTGTCAAATTTATAGACATACAGTTTGGTAAAGTAAATTCTAATTTTTGTTTTAATTTTTTCATCTTTAGAGGTGAGTTCACCCTTTTCATTTTTCGTATGGGTAGTTTGGTTTTCTTTCATTTTTGAAATCAAGTTGAACGAAGGTTTATCAATTTTATTGGTTTTTTCATAAAATGAACTCTAAATTTTACTTATTAAGTCAATAGTGGTATTAATTTCAATTTTATTAATCTGTTCTTTGGTTTTCAGTATTTCCAATTTAGTATTTACTTGGAGATTTTCACTTTTTTCTTTTTCTAGTTTTGTCAGCTCCTTGCCCAATTTATTGACCTCCTCTTTCTCTATTTTATACCTGTAGGCGTTAAATGATAGAAAACTTTCCCTAAGAACTGCTTTTGCAGTATCCCATAAGTTTTCATAGCTTGTCTTGTCATTCTCTTGAATGAAGTTGTTGATCATTTGTATGATTTGTTGTTCTTTAGGATTATATTATTTAGTATCCAATTAATTTTTGGTCTAACTTTCCATGGCCTTTTATTATATGTAATTTTTATTGCATTATGATCTGAGAAAGATATATTAACTATCTCTGCCTTTCTGTACTCTTTTGTGAGGTTTTTATGCTCTAGCACATGGTCAATTTTTTGTATGTGCCATGCACTGCTGAGAAAAAGGTATATTCCTTTCTATCCCCATTCAGTTTTCTGCAGATATCTATCATATCTACCTTATCCACAGTTTTATTCACCTCTTTAACTTGTGTCTTGTTTACTTTGAGGTTAGGTTTGCCAAGTTCAGAGAGGGGGAGGTTGAAGTCCCCCACTACTATTGTTTTGCTCCCTATTTCTTCCTGTAACTCCCATAACTTCTCCTCTCAGTATTTTGATGCTATATCAGTTGTTCCACACATGTTAAGTAATGATATTACTTTGTTATCTATGGTGTCTTTGAGCAGGATATAGCTTCCTTCCTTTTCTCTTTTGATTAGGTCTATTTCTGCTTTGTTTTTTTCTGAGATTAGAATTTCTACCCTTGCTTTTTTTTTTTTACATCAACCGAATCATAGTATATTCTGCTCCAACCTTTTACCTTAACCCTGTGTGTATCACCCTGTTTCAAACATGTTGTTATTTTTAAAATTTATTTTAAGTTCTCAACATTCATTTCCACAAAATTTTGAGTTCCAAATTTTCTCTGCATCTCTCCCCTTCCCCAAGCACAAAACATCTTGCATTTGGATTGCCCCTTCCACCAGTGTGCCCTCCCTCCTAACACCCCTCCCTTCCCTTATCCCCATCTTCTCTGTGGCCTTGTAGGGCAACATCAATTTCTATACCCCATTAACTATATTTCTTGTTACCCAGTTATATGCAAAAACAATTCTCAACATTTTTTCCTAAAACCTTGATTTCCAACTTCTCTTCCATCCTCCCTCCCCACCCATCCCCACTGACAAGGCCAGCAATTCAATGTAGCCTATATATGTGTAGTTTTTCAAATGACTTCCATAATAATCATGTTGTGTAAGACTAACTACATTTCCCTCCATCCTATCCTTCCTCCCATTGCTTCTATTCTCTCTTTTGACATTGCCCCTCCACAAGACTGTTTGCTTCTTATTCTACCTCCACCCATTTGCCCTCCCTTCCATCATCCCCCCAAACTGCTTCTCCCCTTCTCCCCTACTTTCTTGTAGTGTCAGATTTCCATACCCAATTGAATGTGTATGTTATTCCTTCCTTGAGCCAAATACGATGAGAGTAACCTTGGCTTTTTCCCTCTCTCCTCTACCCTTTCCCCTCTCCATTGGAAAAAACATTTTCTTTCTTCATCTGTGAGAGAGAATTTGCCTCATTCCATTTCTCCTTTTTTTCTCCCAATATATTCCTCTCTCACCCCTTAATTCTATTTTTGTATGTATTATCCCTTCATATTCAACTCACCCTGTGCTCTTTCTCTGTCTGTCTCTGTCTCTCTGTCTCTCTGTCTCTCTCTCTCTCTCTCTCTCTCTCTATATATATATATATATACACATATATATGTATATATATACATATATATATACACACATGTGTATGTGAATGTGTGTGTGTATGTGTGTGTGTAATCCCACCAACTATACAGATACTCAGAAAAGTTTCAAGAGTTACAAATATTATGTATCCATGTAGGAATGTAAACAGTTCAAATTTAGTAAGTCCCTTGTGATTTCTTTTTCCTCTTTACCTTTGCATGCTTCTCTTGATTCTTGTGTTTGAATGTCAGATTTTCTTTTCAACTCTGGTCTTTTCATCAAGAATGCTTAACAATCCTTTATTTCACTGAATGACCATTTTTCCACTGAAGTATTATACTCAGATTTGCTGGGTCGGTGATTCTTCATTTTAATCATAGTTCCTTTGACTTCTGGAATATCATATTCCAAATCCTTCGATCCTTTCATGTAAAACCTGTTAGATCTTGTGTTATCCTGATTGTATTTCCACAATACCATAGTTGTTTCTTTCTAGCTGCTTGCAATATTTTCTCCTTTATGTGGCAACTCTGGAATTTGGTTACGGTATTCCTAGGTGTTTCTGTTTTCAGATCTGATTCAAGAGGTGATTGGTGGCTTCTTTCAATTTTTATTTTGCTCTCTCTTTCTAGAATATCAGGGCAGTTTCCCTTGATAATTCCATGAAAGATGATATCTAGGTTCTGTTTTTTGATCAAGTATTTCAGGTAGTCCCACAATTTTAAAATTGTCTCTCCTCCATCAGTTTTCTAGTCCAGTTGTTTTTCCAATGATATATTACACATTATCTTCCATTTTTTCATTCTTTTGGTTTTGTTTTGTAATTTCTTGGTTTTTCATAAAATCATTACCTTCCATCTGTTACATTCTAATTTTTAAAGAACTATTTCTTCAGTGAGCTTTTTAAATCTCCTTTTCCATTTGGCTAATTCAGGTCTTTAAAGTATTCTTCTCCTCATTGCCTTTTTGAATATCTTTTGCCAAGTAATTGAGTTAATCTATAAAGAAGTTATTTTCTTCAGCATTTTTTTGGGTCTCCTTTAGTAAGCTGGAGACTCACTTCTCGTGATTTCCTTGCATCACTCTCATTTCTCTTCCAATTTTTTCCTCCACCTCTCTTAATTGGTTTTCATAGTCCTTTTTAAGCTCTTCCATGACCTGGGACTATTGCATATTTATTTTGGAGATTTTGTACGTAGAAGCCTTCAATTTTATGTCTTCCCTTGATGTTAAACATTGTTCTTCCTCATCTAAAAGGATGGGACAGAATATCTGTTCACCAAGAAATTAACATTATATAGTCTTTTCCCCACTTTTCCCCAACTAGTTACATGGGTTTTGGGTCCTTTGTCAAGACTAGGGTACACTCTGGGGACCTGTAAGCTCTTGGTTCCTCCAAGGTGGCACAGTCCAAGGAGATAACTCCTCAGCATGGCTTGTGGTTCAGATTCAAATCAGCTGCCCAATTCCTCCAGGGGTTTTACGTGGGGACAGGGTCACCACTCAGTGCTGAGGTTCAGATAAGCTGTTGAATTCCCCCAGAGCGTTTATGTGAGGGTGAGGTGGCACTTAGGGCTCAGATTCAGATCAGCTCCTCAATTTCTCTAGTAGCTTTACACTGAGTCCCCAACAATGCCTGTAGCTACCACCACCACCTCAGCTGCTGCCACCTGCTGCTCCTGCTGCTGCCTGCTCCTGGGGCCAGGGCTAGGGAAAGAACCTACTGCCTTGTCAAGGAGGTGGGAAAGCCCCCTCACTGTCCATTTAAACTGTCTCTGGTCTTTGTGAGTTGGGGGAGGGGGTCTGGGAACATCTGTTGCTGCTGCCAGGAATTCTGCCCCTGAGGCCAGTGGTCCTCATCCTTCTGGCTCAGTACTACCAAGGCAGGGCTGTGGTCTGCTCTATGTCTGGTGCAACGGACCTTTCCCATCAGCTTTGCAAGTCATCCTGGGCTGGAAATCTCCGTCACTCTGTACTTCTGTGGCTTCTGGTGCTCTAGTATTTGTTGGGAGTTTTTTTTTTTTTTACAGGTATTTTATGGGCTGTGGGGAAAGAGCTGGAGCATGTGTGTCTTTCTATTGCACCATTTTGGCTTCGCCCTCACATGTATTTCTTGTAAACAACATGTTGTTGGATTATGGTTTTTAATCCATTCTGCTCTCCATCTCCATTTTTTGGGGGATTTCATTCCATTCACATTCACAGTTATGATTACTATTTGCATCTTTCCCACCATCTTCTTTCCCCCTGTTTATGCTTTTAATTCTCCCTTCTCCCTTCCCCTTCTACAATAGAGTTTTAATTTTTGACTAGTGCCTCCCTCAATCTTCCCTCCTTTCAACATCCCTCCCTTTTACTCCCCTTTTCCCTTACTTCTTCTTCCCTTCCTTTTAGCCTCCCCTCCTTTTTCTTTCTCCTTTTCCCTCCTACTTCCCATAGAGGTAGTGAGATTTCTATACTTTTTCGGAATTTATTGTGCCCTCCTTGGACCAAATCATATGACTGTAAATCTCAAACAGTGTTCATCTGCCTCTGCTCTTTCCCTCTACTGTAATTTGTTTTGTTGCCTCTCTCAGTGATGCAATTTACCTTTTTCTTCCTCTCCTTTTCACTCTCTCATTACAATATCTTTGCACCCTTAAATCACATTTTTTCATCATATCATTTAATTTATACCCACTCTATCTATATATGTATTTCACCTTAAATATAATAATAAATATGCAATTCTGAAAATTAATAAGTGTCTTCTTCTGTTATAAGGATGTAAAGAGATTGGCCATATTGAATAACAAGTTTTTTTCCCCCTCTACCTTTTTATGCCTCTCTCAATACTTGTTTTGAACATTGAATTTTCTATTCAACTCCGGTCTTTTCATCAGTAAGGTCGGGAAGTCTCTTATTTTGTTGAATGCCCCATCCATCTCCTTGCCTGAAATATTGTGCTAAATTTTGCTGAGCCATTGACCTTTCGTTGTAGTCCCAGCTGTTTTGCCTTATGGAATATCATATTCCAATCCCTCTGATTTTTTTAATGTAGAAGCTGCAAGGTCCTGTATGATCCTAACTGTAGTTCTTAGATGTTTTAATTGCTTCTCTTGGGCTACTTGCAATATTTTCTCCTTCATTCGATAGTTTCAGAATTTGACAACAATATTCCTTGGTGTTTTCAGTTTGGGGTGTCTTTCAAGAGGTGATTGGTGGATTCTTTTCATGGCTATTTTGCCATGGCTATTTTGGATCCAGGACCTCAGGGCAGTTTTCCTTGAAGATTACTTAGAAGATATTTTACAGGCTATTTTTTTCATCATGGATTTTTTGCAGACCAATTTCTTTTTTTTAATTTTCTCTCCTACACCTTTTTTCCAGGTCAATCGTTTCTTGAATAAAATATTTTGCATTTTCTTCTTTTTTTCATTCTTTAGATTCTTTTTTACTCCTTCTTGATGTCTCATAGAGTCATTAGCTTCCACTTGTACAATTCTAATTTGTAATAGACTGTTTTGTTCAGTTAACTTTTGCATCTCCTTTTCCGTTTGTCTAATTGTTCCTCTTAAGGAGTTATTTTATCTGGTTAGGTTTTATACTTTCTTTTCCTTATGTCCAATTTCCCTTTTTAAGGAGCTGTTTGCTTCAGTGATTTTTTTTTTCATAATTTTAAAATCATTGGCCAGTTTTTCTTCTGCTTTTCTAATTTGGCTTTTAATGTCCTTCTTGAGTTTTTCCACAATGCTGTTTGACTTGAGGCCAGTTCAATTTCCCTTATAAAGTTTCAGATGAGAGGACAATATCAATACTGACCTCTACTCCGTTGTTCTCTACTTCTGCTGTTCCAAAATTTGTTGAGAGTCCCTCTCTACAGGTATTTTATGGGCTGTGTGGGGAGACCTTGAGAATGTGTGTCTTTCTACTCTGCCATCTTCTCAATAGGTCATTTAAATATGTTTCATCTGTGGGCTGAGAGTCTCAGGAGAGGTTTTTGTTTCCTGCTGTTCAGCTCTTCTCTCTTATTCAATTCATCTGAACTCTGCTGATTGTGCTGATTTTGGTCTACCAGTTAACACCAAGAAAACAATAGTCTTCCATCATTCACACATGGAACCATTGTTTATGTCAAATGGAGAAGTTTTAAATACTGTGGGAAAATTCATTTATCTTGGTAGTATACTTTCTAGGGATGTACACATTGAAAATGAGGTTGATGCATGCATTGCCTCAACTAGTTCAGTGCTTGGGAGACTTTAAAGGAAAGTATGGGAGGGAAATGGTATTAGGTTGGCTATCAAAGTGAACATCAATAGAGCCATTATACTGACCTCATCGTTGTATGCCTGTGAAACCTGCAGAGGATGACTGAGCTGTCAAGAAATGGAACTTCTTTCATTTGAATTGTCTTAGGAAGATTCTGAAGATTATCTGGCAGGATAAGGTACCAGATACTGAAGTCCTTATTCAAACTAAAGTCCTTATTCAAACTAAGCTGCCAAGCATCCACACTTTACTGCTGAGACCATAGTTCCAATGTGCTTTCCACATTGTTTGAATGCCAAATGTATGCTTGCCAAAAAGACCATTTTATGGAGAACTCACACAGGATAATCATCAAGCAGTGCTACAATGACACTCTTAAGGTTTCTCTTAAAAACTTTGAAACAGATTGTGTGACATAGGAGACTCTGTCTCATGACAAGACAGCATTGTGTGCCAAAATCAGAAAGCATGCTATACTGTATGAGTAAAGCATAACTGAAGAAATGGGAGGTGCACAAATTTAGAAAATCTGCCCCAAATATTCAGGTGGACTATTTGTGCCCTACCTATGGTAGAACATTTCCAGCTTGTATTGGTCTGATCAGCCATTGGTGAACACACTGTAAGTTGACAGTAGCATAGAGATATCATTTTGATAATCTTTGAGTACAAAGAGCAATAACCAAGCCAGTCTGTGGCTCCTTGCATAGTGGTATTGGCCAGAGTCCTTGACAGAAAGGAATCTAAGATCTTTTTTTTTTTTAATAAAAATTTACTTATTTACCTTTTTACATTCATTTTCACAAAATTTTGGGTTCCAAATTTTCTCCCCTTTTATCCCCTCTCCCCCCCCCCCCAATACACTGAGCATTCTAATTTTCCCTATCACCAATCTGCCCTCTCTTCTATCATCCCTCCCTTCTCTTGTCCCCTTCTTCTCTTTTGTCCTGTAGGGTCAGATGACTTTCTATTCCTCATTAACTGTATGGCTTATTTCCTAGTAGCAGCAACAATACTAAACAGTTGTTCCTAAAACTTTGGGTTCCAAATTCTCCCCATCCCTCCCTCCCCACCCATTCCCTTTGGAAAGGCAGGCAATTCAATATAGGCCCTATCTGTGTAGTTTTGCAAATGACTTCCATAATCGTCATGTTGTGTAAGACTAACTGTATTTCCCTCCATTCTATCCTGCCCCCCATTGTTTCTATTCTGTCTTTTAAGTCTGTCCTTCCCCAAGAGTACTGACTTCAAATTGCCCCCTCCTCCCATTGCTCTCCCTTCCATCATCCCCCCCCACTCTGCTTATCTCCTTCTCCCCCACTTTCCTGTATTGTAAGATAGGTTTTCATAGCAAAATGAGTGTGCATTTTATTCCTTCCTTTAGTTGAATGTGATGAGGGTAAACTTCTTGTTTTTTTTCTCAGCTCTCCTCTTTTTCCCTCCACTAAAACATCTCCTGCTTGCTTCTCGAATGAGATATAATTTACCCCATTCCATTTTACCCTCTTTCCTCCCACTACATTTCTCTCTCACCATTTACCTTAATTTCTTTTAAGATATGGTCCCATCCTATTCAATTCACTCTGTGCTCTCTGTCTCTGTGTGTGCGTGCATGTGTGTGTGTGTGTGTGTGTGTGTGTGTGTGTGTGTGTGATCCCACCAACTACCCAGATATTGAAAAGTTTTAAGAGTTACAAATATTGTCTTTCCATGTAGGAATGTAAACAGTTCACTTTTGCTAAATCCCTTATGACTTCTCTTTGCTGTTTACTTTTTCATGCTTCTTCTCATTCTTTTGTTTGAAAGTCAAATTTTCTTCTCAACTCTGGTCTTTTCATCAAGAATGCTTGAAAGTCCACTGTTTCATTGAAAGACCATATTTTCCCCTGAAGTATTATACTCAGTTTTACTGGGTAGGTGATTCTTGGTTTGAGTCCTAATTCCTTTGACTTCTGGAATATCTTATTCCACACCCTTCGATCCCTTAATGTAGAAGCTGCTAGATCTTGAGTTATCCTGATTTTAATTCCACAATACCAGAATTGTTTCTTTCTAGCTGCTTGCAATATTTTCTCCTTGACCTGGGAATTCTGGAATTTGGCCACAATGTTCCTAGGAGTTTCTCTTTTTGGATCTTTTTCAGGCGGTGATCGATGGATTCCTTCAATACTTGTTTGGCCCTCTGGTTCTAGAACATCAGGGCAGTTTTCCTTGATAATTTCATGACAGATGATGTCTAGATTCTTTTTTTGATCATGACTTTCATGTAGTCCCATAATTTTTAAATTGTCTCTCCTGGATCTATTTTCCAGGTCAGTTGTTTTTCCCATGAGATATTTCACATTCTTTTCCATTTTTTCATTCTTTTGGTTTGTTTTGTGATTTCTTTGTTTCTCAGAAAGTCATTAGACTCCATCTGTTCCATTCTAATTTTGAGAAAACTATTCTCTTCAGTGAGCTTTTGAACCTCTTTTTCCATTTGGCTAATTCTGCTTTTGAAAGCATTCTTCTCCTCATTGGCTTTTTGAACCTCTTTTGCCAATTGAGTGAGCCTATTTTTCAAGGTGTTATTTTCTTCAGCATTTTTTTGGGTCTCCTTTACCAAGGTTTTGACCTATTTTTCATGCTTTTCTTGCATCTCTCTCATTTCTCTTCCCAGTTTTTCCTCCACCTGTCTAACTTGATCTTCAAAATCCTTTTCGATCTCTTCCATGGCCTGAGTCCACCGGACATCCACCTGGTATATCTGGGATATAGTCGCCCCGACCTCCACGTCTTTCCCTGATGGTAAGAATATTTTCTCGTCATGAGAACTGAAAGGCAGGAACATTTGCACCTGTTCAAAAAGCTCTCTATAGTCTTATTTTTCTTCCCTTTTCTGGGCATTTTCCCAGCCAGATACTTGACTTCTGTGATTGCTGTCCACCCCTGCCTAGATCCGCCCAGCTAGTGCTTGGGGTCTGAGATTCAAATGGGCTTTTCGCGGCAGGCATGGCTGCTATTCAATCTGAGCTTAAGTTCTGGTGCTGGGGTGGGGGCAGGGCCACCTCCCAGCCTCAGTTCCCTCTGTGGGTTTATTCAGAGACCCTCAGTAATGGGGCAGGGCCATCTCCTAGGCTCAACTCCCTCAGGCAGTTTATGCAGAGATCTGATCTTCTGCCTATTGCTCGGGGAGTCCAGGGCCTCCGCCACTGCCTCTGCCGCTGCCTCTGCCACTGCCTCTGCTGCTGCCTCTGCTGCTGCCCCTGCCGCTGCCCCTGCCTCTGCCTCTGCCACTTCCTGCCCCTGCCGCTGCCTCCCAAGGGGGCCTGAGCCACGGAGACACCCTGTTCCCCTCTCGGCCAGCCCAGAAGTCTCTCTCACTGACCTATTGCGCCTGTGGGCGGAGGGACCTTCCTGGCCACTGGAGATTCTGTCCCTGAAGCCTGCTCGGATCTGCTCCTCTTGGCTGAGTGGCCAGGGCAGCTCAGGGGTGTACTCCGTTTTCCAGGGCACGACGGACCCTGGGGATGGCTCTCCAGGGCTCTCTTGGAATGGAAATCTTTTCCACTGTGTTTCTGCGCATCTTGCAGTGATCCAGAATTCGTGGGGAGTTCTTGTGGGAAATATATGGGCTGTGGGTTCGAGGCTAGCATACATGAGTCTTTCTACTCCGCCATTTTGGCTCCACCCCCTCTAAGCTCTTTTTTTTATGAAGAAGGCAGGAAGTGGAATGTGAAGGAGTAGTTTAAGAAGACAGCAAGCTGTTGTCAGGACTATTTGGCTCATGAAGATTTGAGAAAGTCAAATAATTCCTAGAAGGTGTTGACCAAGGAAGGATCTAAGGGGCCTTAGAGTAAGGCTAGAGGCACACTGGGCAAGACCCAAGTTGAAGCAGGTGTATGGAAGAAAATGTTTTTGTGGAACTCAGGCATTCATCCCATGTGACTTCTGGTGGGTCACAGTTTCTTTTTTTCTTTTGGCTCTTGATATTCTCCAAACACCAGGCTAAGTATGGCATCCCTTGGGGATGTGTGATGGGTACTGCAGGTATGAACATGTAGGAAGTCATTACTCTGTATAACTCTAGGCCAAGTAATCTCTTCATCTACCATTTCAGCAAGGCAATGGTTTTCAAATATGGAACTAAGCAAAGAATTATTCAGATAGAAGAAATGGAGAAAGATCTAAGAAAACAACTAAAATTGCAAATGAAAAAAATCTGGTCTTCCTTGAGAACCAACATGCCTGGGGATACCCATAAAGGACAGGGCAACTATCTTCCCTGGGCCATAGTTTATAGTGAGATTCCTTGAAATTCATGGTTATCAAATTCTTAAAATAAGTTTAAATATTTGTGATTAATCATGTTGAAGTACATATTTGTTTCAAAGTCAATCTATTATTAAATGGAATGCTGATGCAGGGGAACCACCCTCTACAGTCAGGGGAACAACTTTGATGAGAGTTGATACCATGTGCAGAGAGCCTAATTTACCCAAATGACACTTACATATTCAAGAGAGCCTTGGGGGAGAAGTAAAATATAACCAATCTGGCCTTTGAGAAAGTAGGCACCAGGGTGGTCTGTGTTACATTTTGTACTAGAATGGAATAGAAAAAGGGCTGGAAGAGTTGTGAGAGCTGTGAGTTGTTGAGTAGACTCAACAGAATTTTACATTTGACTGAATGTAGTGGGCAAGGCAAAATGAATCTAAATTCAGGTGCAGAAAAGGAGGACAGTAGGGCCAAGTATTTCCTATTCTTCTCTAATGTATTCCTGATATGACCTTTGATACAATAATACTCACTAATATATACATGTATATGTATATATATATATATGTATATATATATTTCTTTAAAGTCTGCAAAGCACTTTAGACATGTTATTTCATTTATTCCTCACAACAACCCTGTGGAGTCAGTGTTATCATTTTCCTCATTTTACTGATAAGCAAGCTGAGACAGAGAGATTAAGTGACTTGCCCAGGGCCAAATATCTAGAAAGTATTTGAGGCAGTATTTGAACTCAGGTTTTGCTCTATCTCCTATGGCACCTAGTTACCTGTTTTTCATGGATACATAATGAATGCTTCTGCCAATAGAGTCTTTATGTCATTGGGTTTAAAAAATACAGTGCTACTGTATTCAATTACTTCTGGATCGTATTTGCCTAATCTATTCCACTGAGCAACCTTTATATATTTAAAATTGGCATCAAAGTGTTTTGGTGACTACTGTTTTATAGTAGTATATTTTGCATCTAGTACTGCCTGGCTTATTCCTTCTCACTCTTTTCTTTATTTCCCTTGTATCTTTTTCTCTTTCTGAATTTTATAATTTGTCTAATACTGTGAAGTAAAAGTAGTCCTTTGCTAGTTACATTATCATGAAACTGATTCTGTATGTCAATCTTGGTGGCATTGTCTCTTAGATCTTTGATACAGAGTGCACAGTTTTGAAAGGAATATATTTTTTGATGTCTTTCTGATGGATTTTGTTGCTGATATTGAGAAAGTAGATTGTTTTGTGGAATTATTTTATACCATACTGCTTTGCTAAAGTTATTAATTCCTTCCAGTAAATTTGTTTTATTTTAATTTACTTCAATTTCTTTAGAATCATTCGTTCTTGTACTTCTCCATTCTTGAAGAAGACCAAAATAGCATCAATATGTTAGACTCATGTTACAATGTGCCCAATGATAGCCAATTACACCAATAGGAACTTAAAATTATCTGCCGTAAGTTGGGCACAGATAGTCCACGAGAATATTAGGAGTAGATTCTGTAAATTTTTACATCTCACATTTCTTTTGGGTTACTTAAATTCTACTTTTCTCATAGAGCACAGCACTTCTCTGATGAGGGCTGGGTTGTTCTGTGCCAATTTTTCTCATGTCACACAATCAGTTTCAAAGTTCTTAAGAAAAATATTGAGAGTGTTCTTGCACCATTTTTTCTGACTGTCATGTAAGTGCTTGCCATGAGTGAGTTCTCCTTAAATTAACCTTTTTGGCAAGTATATATTCAGCATTCAAACAATGTGGGAAACCCATTGGAATTGTGCTCTCTACAGTAGAGTTTGGATGCTTGGCAGTTTAGTTCACAGAGGATTTTAGTGTCTTATATCTTATTCTACCAGGTGATCTTCCTAAGACAATTCAAATGTAAGTGACTGAATTTCCTGGCATGTCACAGGTATTCTGTCCATGGCATACAACAATGAGGTCAGCACAATGGCTCTGTAGACCTTCAGTTTGGTAGTCAGTCTCATCCCTCTTCTCTCCCACAGTTTCCTTTGGAGACTCCCAAAAACTGAGCTAGCTCTGGCTAGGCATGTGTCAACCTCATTATCAGTGTGTACATCCTTGGAAAGTACACTAGTAAGTTAAGTGAATTTATCTATAGCAATCAAAACTTCTCTACTTGATGTAAGCAGTGGTTCTTTGTCTGGATGATGAAGCACCATTGTATTCTTGGTGTTAGTTGTTAGGCCAAAATTAGCACAATCAGCAGGTAATGAAACCACATTTCACTGGATCTCAGCTTCAAAGGATGTGTTCGGTGCACAATCATCTACAAATAGAAAATCATGCACCACATCTCTCTTCATTTTGGTCTTGGCTCATGGCCTTTTGAAGTTGATGAATTTGCCATCAATGCAGTATCTGACCTCGATGCTGAGTTGGTCCTCACTGAAGACATTTGAAAACATGTCCAAAAATATGCTAAAAAGCATGGGAGCAAGCACAGAGGTTTGTTTCACTCCATTGGTGGCAAGCCAAGTATGAGCACATTATCCATTATCCAGAACCTTGGCAAACATGAGGGGTTTGTTAAGGGTTTAGATAATGGGAAAGGCTCCCTTTTATGGACTGGTGGTTAAACATCCCAATCGTACTGCTTTCTGACTGGTTAACCCTTGTTGTTCTATTGGATCAAGATTGATAAGTATTGTAGTCCTTTTTTGGGCTAAAGGGGTGGTATGATTGTGGATGAATGAAATGATACAAATATATTCAAATATGTGAATTGGATGTGGGGGTGGTGGGTAGCTAGGGGCAGTGGCTATATATAGTCTGGAGGTAACTTCATTTCAATTCCATCAATTTGATCTTCACAATTGCACTAGAAATAAGTGTTGTCATTATGTTCACTTTACAATTGAGGGAACTGAGTCAGACAAAAGTTAATTTACTTGCCCAGGTTCCCATAGCTCACATGTACCTAAAGTTAGATTACAAGCCAGAAAGGCCTGTTTTCTTAAAAGACTTCAGATGCATGACTCTATGGACTGCACCACTAAGATGGCTGCTCACATAAGGGTTTTAGTCCCTTAGGGTGGAGTACTCTAAAGGAGTTAAGGAAAGGGTGATTAGAGCTGGAGGAATCATGTTATTCCCCTTCTCCAAGACAGGAGGCCAGACTAGAGATCTCATGGAATGGCTTCAAATGGGAACACAGCTATGGCCTCTTGATCAAAATATCCAAAGTTGGATACAATAACTCTAGAACCCTTAGCCTACTCTTAGACACTCTCCTCTTAGTCAATTAAACCTGCTTTTCACAATCAAAGGAAGATTTAGTCAGTGTACTGTGGTCATACAGTCAACTACGCAAAGGAAAAATGAAAAGAAAAGCATTAAGTGCTTCTACATGGAGCACTCTATGCCACACTCATAGATAGTGAATAAGATTAAAGGCTGAGTTTGCTTCTCTAAGTTCTTAGTAAGAGGATACAGTTAAAGTATCAGAAGGGATTTGAACCCACCCCTCCAGAAGGAGAACAGAACCCTCAGAAAGTGAAGACAGAGTCTTGAGTCTGACACCTTAAACCACTCAGCCTTGGTACAGTGGATAGAGCACCAATGCAGGAGTCAGGAGGACCTGAGTTCAAATTTCAGTTCAGATACTTCACACTCACTAGCTGTGTGACCTTGGGCAAGTCACTTAACCCCATTTGCCTCATCCTGGGTCATCTCCAGTCATCCTGATGAATATCTGGTCACTGGATTCAGATGGCTCTGGAGGACAAGTAAGGCTTGTGATCTGCACAGCCCTCCCTCACTCAAAACAAAGTAAAGTGCAATTCATGTCACTATTTCTCTGATGACATGGCCTTCTTTAGCAATGAAAGGCGAACACACTCACACAAGAGGATACAAAGTGGGAAACAGCTACCTCCCTTTTCATTTCAGCAACTAATAAGATTTTCAATAGTTTCCAGGGCCAGCTACTCTAGTTTTGATCTCTATGTGTCTCAGATTCAGGGGAACATCAGTCATGGTCCCAATTCTTCCTTCCCTGGTCCTATCACTAGAAGAGTCTTGGGTTTAAGTTGTAGTCAAACTGTTCAAATCCTAAAGTATCAGTCTGACTACTAGGGCATCTTGATACCCCTGCCCATGGGGCAGCTTCAGAGTGTACAAAATCCAAGAACACAATAGAGATTGATTTATTTTATACAGAGTAACCAGGCTTAATAAAAATGCCTATAAACGTTAAAGAACAGCTTAATGGAACAGGAGTCTTTCGATTTAAGCCATTGTCCAAAAGGATGAAAGGGAAAAGAAGAAGAGACAGTTGGGAGGAAGATACTTCATTCACCTGGATTCATGACTGGGGGTGAGGAGGACATCTATTAATGCTCTGATTTATCTTCTACTTTGGTGCTGCCACCCCAACTCCCTGTGGCAGATGAAGACCTTGGCTGCCTTGGTGACATGTTCAACTCCATCTCTGCCACCTCTGCCAGAAGCAGTGTCTCTGACTTCCTATTCTCTGTCCTGAAACTCCTGAAAGATTCATTCGAGCTATCTCTGGGATTTCATCATTTTCTGTTAGTTCCCAATACTTCTCTGAGCAAGAAAATGAGAAAAACTCCAATTCCAGAATTCTCAGTTTTAAATTACTTCCCCTCTGAGATCTCCAATGTTGCTCTCCTATTAAGAGAGGGATCAGATATATCATTCCCTTCTTCAGTTTGTTTCCCACGGCCTAATTAAGAATGGGGTAGGAGAACCATTGAAAGTTGAGAGATTCTTTTCTTTGTCCTTCCCATAATCTTTCAATTCATTCAGTCTCTTCTTCCCTAACAACTTTGCCAGTAAGTATTCTTGTTTTCCTTCATTTGCCTCTTCCTTCTCCATATCTTCACTAACCCATATGGAGCCACCTTCTTGTTGTGTTTAAGACTTCAGACAACTGGAGAAGGCAGTTTCTGGATTCCTTGTGATCTAGAAGGTGTATAAGGCTGCATGTGACTGCTTAGATACTTCACAAGATATGCTGGCAATTCATTTTTTTCTTCTTCCCTATTTATCAATTTCTAAAACGTGTGACAATTAACTTTTTTTTTGTCTCATATAGCTCATTCATTATGAACTAAACATTCATAATATCTTGAAAGCTCTGATAAACCAGACTTTAATAAAGCCCTTTGGATTCAAACACAGCTATTTGACTATGTCTTTGAACTCAAATCACTCTGGCTCTCACTGATTGGTCAATAATAGGTCCAGCCCAAGCCTCACTTGCTCATTGTTTGGGTTTTGATGACTCAGAGTGAGTATAAATAGTATAAATAAATGAGGGTATTCCCCTCTCAGATTGATTCTTTTATGAAGTCACACAGACACATATTCTGAAATCCAGGGACACTGTCCGCCTTTATGTCACTCAAACAAGATATTGCATCTCCTGACTCCAGGCATTTTCTCTGAATGCCTGCATGCCTGGGTGCTCACTCTCCTCATCCCCACCTGTTGGCTTTCCTGGTTTTTGTCAAGAATCAGTTCAAAATCCTCCCTTCTACAGGAAGCCTTTCTCTGTCTCTTCTGAATTCTAATGCCTTCACTCTGTTGATTATTCTCCATTTATTATGGATAGAGTTTGCATACACATTATTTTATTTATATGTTGTTTCCTTTATTAGGCTGTGAAGTCCTTGAGAGCAGGAACTGTCTTTCACCTTCTTTTGTATCCCCATTCCTTAGCCCAATATTTAACACGTAGTAGTGTGTGAGTTAGTGAAAACTGTCTCATTCCAAAGCAGCAGTCTCTAAAATTGAGTCAAGCCTAAAAGGTGGGTTTGTGGCTCCACTTTCAATTTATCCTGAGTCAGATGATTTCAGAGAAAACCAATTCTTTTAACTGCTTTGCAAAGCTCTAATTGCCACGTCAGTGCATCTAGTGCCAAATAGGGATGTACACATTTATTTCAACTAGAACACATCCTAGTTTGGGGCCTCAGATTGTGATGCCACTTAATTCCACCAATGGGGATGAAAGGTAGAGCACAGGGTGGCGTAATTCTGTAAAAGTATATAACCTGCTTCTGTGTTGGATGCACCTGCTCCCCTCACTAATCCACCCAGTGAGAAGGATGCCAACTCTCTCAAGACTTGCTAATAAATTTTCTTTTCTGTCTCTACCTGGAGAAGCCTCTGTGGTGTGTTGGGGGTCTTGGGTGGTCTTCCACCCCATGCAGTAGGCACTTATTAAATGTTTATTGATCAGCAGAGGGAATACTTCAGTCTTTTGGAAAGTCTCTCATGCATGTGTCTGAGGCTCTCAAGAGACTCATTGAGCAGTGTGCCCACCTAGCAGGTAATTCAGATAGGATCATTGCCTCACTGTGTAAAATCCTGTCACATGGTCTTTCTGAAGGTTTAAGGAAGGCGGCACAAGAGCCTGTTTGGAATGTTTATAAAGCAGCATCACCACTGTAGTGCCCCAAGTACTATACTGCTGTGGTGCTGTGGAAAAGCGTTTACATTTCCTAGCTTTATCTAGGTCCTCCAAAATTATATAAATTTAAAAACATTTTATATGAGTAAAATATACATGACCAGGACTAGAAAGGAAGTAGACAACCAGGAAAATTGTGTATCAAATGTCTCTTTTTCAAGGACATGATATCCAGTATATATTGGGAAATAATAGAAATATATGAGACTAAGGACCGCTCCTTAATGGCTAAGTGATCAAAGAATTAGGAACATCCAATGTTGCAGAAACTGTGGAAAGATAGTGACATTGAGGCACGGCTGATGGATCTGAAAATTGGTTCAATTATTCTAGAAACTATTTTGGAATCATGCTAAGAAAATGACTAAAATGTCTATACCTTTAACTCCCAAGACTCCACTGTTAGGCAAATAACATAAGGAAGGCAAGGACACAAAGAAAGGCACATAATACACTTAAGATATTGTTGGTAGTTTTCTGTAGGAGGAAAGAACTGGAAACACAATATTGAGGTTTTTGAGTCAAAATACTGACATACCTGGTCCTGCTCAAATGAATTCAACACAAGCCTTCATAAAGTCAAAGGAAAACAAAGTTTATTGAAGATTCCCCATACTGGGTTGACTCTTAAGGAGCCTAAGCATTTGTAATGCTTGTCAGATAGAATCTCAGCTAGATAGTGTCTGAGCTGCATTGAATCTAAGTGCCTTCATGGAGGAGAGATGGAACTTAAATACAGAAAACGACTGAGGGAAGAATCCAGGTGTTGTCAAATAGCCTGGGGGTCCCAGTCACGGTCTTGATAGGGGAAAATCAGCCTGGAATGTAGATCAATTCCAAGGAGGATCCTTATGGGAGTGGCCAGTAGTCCAGACAATCCACAATCCTGTGTGGGAGACTTGGACCTCAAGAGAATGCTAAGAAGTGGCTGGTAAAAGGATAAAGGGAGGATTAGAAAAGAATGCTAAATCAAATAAGGAAAATTCAAGGAGCCCCTGGCGAGAGTTTTCTGGGCCCTTCAGACCAATGGGACCAAAACCCTCCCTGTCCAGGGACAAAGATCTCAGCTTGGGCTTGTATCCCATCAAAAGTAGATCCAATTTGATTGTGGAATTGCTAAAAAGAATTGTGAAACATGAATTTAATAGAATATTACTTTCTTTTAAGCAATTATAAGAAAACTATAAAGAAGCATGAGAAGATATATACATTGATGTAAAGTGAATGAATGAGAACAAAACACAACATATCCTATAACTGTAAAGAATTACAACAACAAACCAACCTTGGGTTATGTGGGATTTTATTGAAGAAAATTAATCTAAAAGAAGAGATAATGCATTTCTTTCTATTCTTTGCAGATTATCAGTGCAGGACATTGCATCTACTCAGAGACTTGGTTTTAAGGTGTTGGTTAGTTTGCTAAGATGATTTAAACATGTTTTTCTTGCTTTTTGTTGCAGAAGATGTCTTGCTAGGCAGGAGAAGGATGAAGTGGGAACTGAAGTTGATATAAAATCAAAAGATAGAAATTAAAATAATTAATGGTACAATTTGACCACTATGTACCTTAGACTTTGAAGCATATCTTCCCATTTCTTAAAGTGATTCGTAGAATCCATTGTTTTGTTATTTCTGTTGAAAAATTCTAGGCAATATTATTTTCTGGATTATGGAATTCAGGGTTTTGGTTAGTCAGTCTTAGTTACTTTTGGGGAAGCCAGTTATTCTTAAGTTGTTTTTGTAAAATAAATCCACCAAGTGGTGTAGTGGATGAAGTGCTAGAGATGGATACAGGAATGAATGAAAGCAAACACTTCAAAGGTTGCCATGTTGAAGAGGGATTTGATTTCTTCTTTTGCTGGGATCAATAGGTACATATTATCAGGAATCATATTCAGGGCTGAGATCAAGAAAAGCTTCTTACCAATTAGAGCTGGCCCACAAGTGGGATGGTCTGCCTCAGGGAGTGCTTGGTTCCCTTTCATTGAAGTCTTCAACAGAAGCTGGAGGGCTACTTGTCAGGCATACTGTAGTTGGCATTTCCTTTTCAAGTGTAGACATATTACATCATAGAATCACACAGTGTTAGAGTGAAAAGGGTGGGACACATGCATAGAAAATAACGTCTACTACAGGAAACCCAATACCCTTTTGTTTAATGACCTCTTGCCATGGAGAATCCACAATGCTCTTAAGTGGCTCATTCTACTTTTGGACAGGTTTAACTGTTAAGAAGTTTTACCTGTCATCAAACTAATATTTGTGTCTTTATAACATCCACTTCATTGTTCCTACTTCTCTCCCATGGGTCAGATAGAATAAGTCTAATCTCACTGAGGCCTCTTTCACCTTGGACATTCAGTGATTCAAAAACCACAGTCATAACAACTGATTAAGAACAATGTTTTTAATATTTTTAGATTTGTATATTCTTTTTAAATGTTACTATATTGAATACTCATAATATCCTAAATATACAAAATGAAAACTTTCACAACATAAAGACCTAGGGGAAGACATCTGAACCATGTGGAAACAAGACAAAGTATACATAAGTCTCATCATTCTCTCTGCTATCAGAAGTGTCCTGATGATATCTTCAGAAGGTCTACAGAAAACAAGCTTACATGCCAGCATTTTTACTCATTTTCTGCTCAGTGACATAAAGTAGATATAATATTCAGCTGTGTAATAGCTGTACAAAATTTGGTTAGTCCTGTAGTGTAGGGTGTTAAATGAGAGAACTGGCTCCTTTGGGCACACTCTGTCTTCCCTACAGATAATGAATAAAGTCTGTTTCTCAGAAGATCCTCATAGAACATCAGTTTGCTAGGCATAAGTCATGATGGGCTTCCAGGTTGGCATTTGTACTCCACGTCAGCAATGGTCTCAGTGTACTCTGGTTATAGAAAAACCAGACCTTTCCTAGGGAAAAATATGAGACTTGAGATTCCTCAGGATATATTTCAAGATTTCTCCAGAGTCCTGACTCTAAGAAGTGGAAGGATAAGGAAAGGAGAAGAGAGATATCAAAGGAAACAGAACCCTTAAAAGGACTTATAGCTACAGAGGCAAATTCACTGGGTTCAGAAGGGGAGGGACATGAGGTGTATGTTGCTTGAAGGTCAAGTCTAGGGTATTGCCCAGAGGTGGCAAATGCATGCCCTTAAGGCCTCATCTGGCCTTAGTTAACTTTAAAATTAACAAATACTTCTCATTTTTTGAAATTATTAATTACATAGTAGTTAGATTTTTTTATAAAACAATATACTTTTTGAAGTATATCTAATTGATGTTTCTTGAATGTGATCTTATTTTATTACAGCTAAACTGATAACATGAAAAGGTTCCTCATCCTTTGCAGAGTCTAGCTCACACATCATTTCTACAGATTGCAGACAAAAGTATGAATACTGAGACTTGCAGTTTCCTTGAGGTAGAGGGAGAGAAGTACAATTCTCTTTTCCCCGTTGGGAAACCACCTCAGGGAAGGAGCATGACTATGATGAAACACTAAGAGATGGTGAGGTTGGGGATCAGCTGGAAATAGAAGGAAGAAAAGAATGAATGTGAGAAGCGACACTGTTCACCTCTCAGGGGAGGATGTAGGTATACTTTCCTGGTAGAGGGGAGCTAGTTCCTGCTTTAGACAGAAAGAATGAAGGATAGAGCAAGGAGGAAGGAAAAAAGAAAGAGCATATAGGTAGAGAAAAAAAATATGGAGGGAATGAGTAGGGATGGAGAAATGAAGGGACTATGACTTGGATTTTTCTCCCAGCCCACATCTTTCTTGGGTGCTTCAAGGTCAAGTCCTAAACTTACTGGCCTGCCTTCTTCCTTGGTCCATCCCTTTCCCCTGGCTTCATCTTTGTTAGCCTCCCCTTTGTTAACATTTCCCCATTCTGTCCAAAACTGAGCATCAGTGACCGTCTGGATTAAACATTAGACAATACTTAAACTTCTTCCCCAGGGATGTCTGGCCTTTTTTTCTGTATGCCATTCAGTTGACCCAATAAGCTCCAGTTACCTGAATCACCCAGTTATGAAGAAAACCTGAATTCGGATTAAATACATCCTTAGCAGTGGCAGAAAAAAGACAATGTTCTCAACACTGGTGAAATTCATTGAAAGCATCAGTAAAACAAAAAAGAAGACAACATATCTAGGTAGAATCTTCAAAATCATCATTCCTAAGAATGTGATGAAGACATAAATGAGGAGCAAAGTCAGCCAGTTCATCCAATCTTCCTTGAGGATAAACCCTGCAGAGCAAACCAAGGCTTGTCACCTCTCAGAGACTGGTCCAATGCAGACTATACAGTTTCTCTTCCCCAAGCCCACCTGTAGAATGGCTGGAACCACTTGAATCTTTTCCCACCTGCAGTCACAGCCCACAGCTGACTTTCTCCACCACCTCTGGATTACCTGACATACCAAATTACATAAAACCTCCTCCATCCTCAGGAACCTTCCTCTTTCCCCAACCCAGAATTTCTCAAGAAATCTCTGGGCCACTATACATGTGAACAAGAGAAATCTACATACAGTTGTGGGAAACTGGGGCAAGTCACACGTCTTTAAAAGGGAAAAAGGGATCCTTGGATTCAGGTTGTCCAGAGATTAGAGTAAGAACAGAATGAGGATGGGAAGGTTACCTCCAGTATATCAGGAGGACAGCCGTTTAATATTGTCCAATTACCCTGCCCCCCACATCTCTGCCCCCATGTCACCATTACCTTGGCAACTGTGATGTGCCCACAGATAACAAATACAAGTGCCTATTTCTATTGAATATGTCACTGCCAGGATTCCATTCAGGTACCACCAAAAGACATGTCTCAAAATTTGTTCTGAAAGAGGACAGAGATGGTCAAGGGCATAATCACTCAGACCCTACCCTAAAGCCTTTGATTGGCAGCTCTGACTAAAAGACTCAGGATCATTGCCCCCCCAAAAGAAAAAGGCTGGAAGTAGGAGTTTTCTCCAGTCAATCTGACCACTGGCCCAAATCTACAACCAAATGGAGGAGGGAATGAAGTGGAAAGATGTGAATCACTTATGATTCCATGGTCCTCAAAGACATCTCATTACCACTTCTCTGCACCCATGTTTTCTCATGCAGTGGACATTCCAGAAAAGGATACAGACCACCAACCTCAAGGACAGAAATTGTTAGTGGGAGGATCCAGACTCTGAGAGATAATTCCTTAGCTCCAGTCACAGATCCCAGAGGAAAAAGAAACTAAGACTATGATACATATTGTACTACTGTAACTTTTCCGTCTCTATTGCCTTATGAGTAGGGCACCACAGAAAAACTCAAGGATGTTTATTTTAGAGATTTCTGGTGCTATTATTGGGCTAAAAGGGTGGGGAATGGTGGAGGCACCAAGTGGTCAAATCCCTCTAACTTCCTACCTCAAATTGGATTGAAGAGGTATTTTTTGCCCTGACTTTTTAGCATACCTACTTCTATAGAGTAGCAAAAAAACTGCAGAAAGCACATATGACATTGTCCAGATGACACCGATGTTCCTTATCATACTTCTCACCTGTGGATCCACTGGAATTGTCTCTTCCTCACCTGAAACACATCATGTCAACTCAGGAGAATCTGACCCGCATACCTTCTCCTGACATAGGAAAAGTCATTCCATATTGTTCTTTGGGAATCTCCTCCCCAGGTAGAAGGTCAAATATCTGGACATCTTTCCTGAAGAGAGGGGCATTCTTGTTCCTACTCAGGTCTGAGAATGGAGATGTGATTCATCATAGGAAGAATGGGGTCATGGCCATACACTCCAGGCTTTCCATTTAGTAGACCATTCTTGGGTCTCTCTGCGTCTGCTTGCCCCTATTGCTCACCCACAGATTTCTCCAATCAAACCCCAGAAACTTTCCACAAACCTCACAACAGAGCATACTTATTGAGGGTAAAGTTAGACTATATAGAGGAGACTACAAGGAGTGTATTAGGGTGAAAGGTGTAAAGAGGTACTTTGAATATTTTGGGGAGTCAATCAGTCAATAATTATTTATTAATTGTCTACTGTGTGTCACACATTGTTCTAAGTGCAGGAGATACAAAAAAAAAAAGGCAAAAAGCAATCTGTGATCCCAAGGAGCTCATAGTCTAATGGGGGAAACAACTTTCAAACAGTTATGTGCAAATATGCAATGTTGCAGGTAAGAGAGAAATAGTCCTTTCTTCCTCCTTCCCTTTCTCTTTCCGACACTCTCTTCCCCCTCCCTCCCTGCCTCTTTTCTTTCCTTCCTTCCTTCCTTCCTTCCTTCCTTCCTTCCTTCCTTCCTTCCTTCCTTCCTTCCTTCCTTCCTTCCTTCCTTCCTTCCTTCCTTCCTTCCTTTTTTCCTTCCTTCCTTCCTTCCTTCCTTCCCTCCCTAATGCTTAGACCAGTGCTTGGCACATAGAGGTCACTTAGTAAATATTTATTGAATTGAATTGCTCTCACTTGATCCTCAGCAACATTTTTCTGTGGTATGTGCTGTTGTAAATCCAATTTTACATATGAGAAAACTGAAGCTTAAAGGTCAAGGAACTGTTCTAGGGTCACACAGTAAATGACTGAGGCAGAAAGTGAACTCAGTTGTTTCTGACTCCAACTCTGAACATCGACTGTACCACTCAGCTCCTTTTGAACCACATTGTTCCTGGGATGTCACCTCCTTAACTGTATTCTATGGTACCTCACAAGGTGGAGTTCAAAGTGATAACGCTGCTGCCATTGATATTTTTCCTATTAATTTTTTAGCCATTAAAATCATATGTGTCAAATGCAGTAATTTCTCACAGGAGAATAATATCAGCCACTTCCCACATCAAAATATCATCTTTCACAAGCCACAGATGGATCATAGCAGCCTCTTGATGCTTATATGCTCTTGGAAGAGTGGGTGTTCTCTACGAAAGGCAATCAACTCTGATTTGGTAACAATTAGTGAGAAGAATGAATATTATAATGAAAGCTGGACCTATTCTAATGAGGGATTAGGGAATATGACTTTGATTATATCACTCTTACTCCCAGGGCACTTCCAGCCTCCAGTTATCTAACCACCCCCCACCCTACCCTACTAGAACACAATGAACTTCCCCAGTCAGGTGGGGTCTGAACAAGATTGAGGAGAATGTGAAATTCAATCTTATTATCAGCCCCATTCTGCAGGGACTGATTTGACCTAGAAGAGAATGAGAAAATAGGAAGGGAAAAAATCCTGGATCTCACCAATAGTAATTAGTTATTAATATAAGTGAAGTGTAATCATTTTATCACTTGGTTCATAAATTGGCAGAATTACATTCAGCCTTGTAAGTCATCTAGATCATAAGGACTCCAAAGACTGTCTTCGCTAACTGTCTGAAGTCTTAGAAAGAGCAATAAAAAGTGGCTCTGTAAGGTTAATTGAAGATAATGGAGAGAGAAAAAAGAGGCAAAGGAAGCAAACTAAGAGCAGTTGCAGGAAAAAGTTGTGAAGTAATAAGAAATTGAATGACTTGAAAGATTATGGGAAGGAAAAAAGAACAGAATCTCTCAGCTTTCTGTGATTCTCCACCCCCATTCTTAATTAGGCCCTGGGAAACAAAGAAAAAAGTAGTGATACATCTGATCCCTCTCTGAGTAAAAGGCAATGTTAGAGAGTTCGTGGGGGAAGTAGTTTAAAACTTCTTTGAGAATTCTGGCATTTGGAGTTATTCTCATTTTCCTGCCCAGGCAAATATTGGGAATTAACAGATGAGGATGAGGCAACCCCAGAGACGATCTGAATGAATATTTCTGGAATTTCAGGAAAGTGATTGAGAGACCAACTCTGATTGTGACAGAGGGGGTAGAGATGGTATCGACCATGTCACCAGGGCAGCCAAAGTCTTCAACCAACCCAAGGAGATGGGATGGCAGCAACGAAGTAGCAGATAAGCCTGATCATTCATGGATGTATTTCTCTCCCACAGTCATGAATGTGGGTGAATGGAGAAGTGTCTTTTTTCAACTCCCACTGTCTCTTTTCCTCTTCCCTTCCATTCTTCTGGGCAGAAACATATCCAAAAATTTGTATTCCACTTAAGCTTTTCTTTAATGTTTAAAGGAGGTTTCATCAAGCTTTGTTTCTGTAGACCAGGCCTACACAACATACTGCCCTCCCTTCACCTGCAGCCTGCCAAGAAATTTTGGACAGCTTGCCACTGCTCATAGTCTTCTGTTTGTCACATGACCTGCAGCAATCAACCATGTTCAGTCTGTCTCTACTTACCTTCACTAAAAAAGTGAGCTGCTCAAAATCTATCTTTGGCCTAAAGAACTTTATCCTATTTTAATTTTGGCTTCTATCAACTGCCAAGTTTGCAGGTCTTCTCTAGACAAATGAACGAATCTCTATTGTGACTTTGGGTTTTGTACACCTTGAAGGTGTACCATGAGTCAGGGGTGTTAAATTGCCCTGGTCGTCAGATTGACACTTTAAGATTGGACCTGTGAGGTTGGAGCTTTAGCCCAAGACTATTTCTTCTGGTGATAGGACCAGGGAAGGAAGAGCTGGGACCATGACTGATGCTCCCCTGAATCTGAGGCACATGGACATTAAGACTGGAGTTACTGGGCCCAGCAATTATTGAAAATCCCAAAGGGACTCTAAACTGCCATATGAACAGAGGCACCTAAGTGATGCAGTGGACAGAGCACTGGATCTGAAGTCTTCCAAGAAGATGTAGGCTTTTCTGATTTTCAATCTAACTTTAAACACATATTAGCTGTGTCAACCTGAGAAAGTCACTTAACCTTTATCTTAGTTCCCTCAATCTTAAAATGGGGAAATGATAGCACTTATTCGTAGTGTGTTCATGTGGGTTAAATGAGATAATTTAAAATTGCTTAGCAGTGCTTGGCACCTAGCAGGTACTGAATAAAAATTTGTTTCTTTCTTTCTTATGGAAAATGAAAATCTACCTAAAGTTACTCCTCATTAATTAACAGACATCACTCGGATCACAACCCTCTCCCATCCCAATATTTATAAACCCATGCTCACCATTCAAACCCCATTCACTATCTTTCTTTGCCTGATCCCTTATCCCTCTACCCTTCAGCCCTATCAAGTGTCATTCCTTCAACTGTGCTCTCTGATATGCCTGCTCCTGAAACAACAAACTTGCTTTGATGTGTAAACATTTTCTTTCCACTGAAACATGGCCTTCTCCTGATAACAGAATCTCCCTGGCCATTCTTTTCAACCCTGGATGCACTTACATTTATTTCTCCATCTCACTGCTCAAGATGGGAGAGTTGCAATACTCCTCCTCCCTATTGCTGTCTCCAGATTTTTCTCTAGTATCTTTCAGTAATCTTTTCTCCTTCAAGGTTCACTCAATCCACATATGACACAAACTCCTTTCTGGTAGTTATTTTCTGTAGACCTCCAGGACACTCCCCTTCTTTACTTCATGAGTTCAATGCTTGACTCACAGTCTGTTCTCAGTTCCTGCCTTCACACTAGTTGACTTCAACATATATACATACATACATACATATATGCACACACACACACACATATATATATATAAATGTATGTATTTATATCTCTAGAGATATACAGAGATATAGATACAAATAGATGGGTCCTCAGACATACTAAACCTGTTTCCTTAACTTATTCATTGCCCTGACCAGTTACTTCTCTACCTAATTTTAGCTACCCCCCCAAAAAAATTGTGCCTTTGATTCTACCACTTCCACAGATACACCTCTTCTGTGCTCATGAGGTTTGAAACTCCCTTATCTAATCATAATCTATTATCATTTCATCTTTCCTTCTGCCTTGCAACCCCTAGTCTTGTTCTTCATCCACATCATGGCCCCCAGTCTGTCAAGCCCTCAGTTCTCTCCCAGGCAATCACCCATCTACTACCTACACTCTCCTCCTTTCCCCATCTTGGCTTCTTGGCAAACTGGTTTAAGTCTACACTGTCCTCTTTTCCTGAGTCCCTTACCCCATCTTCCTCTTATAAAACCTTGCTCTTTCATTCTTCAGTCTTGGATCACTCCCACATTTTTCTTCCTTGTCTAATACACACACTGTTCAATGAAGCTGGAGAAAATGATGGAACTATGATGACTAGATTTATGGTATATAACCTCAACTGGGCCTCAAGCAATGCAATTCTTTTATAACTCGCACATCAACTTACCATCCTTCTCTTCCCAGTGGTTCTTCTAAACATTTTTTTCCCTCTTTAAACCTTCCATGATTCCCCCCTCCCTCATGCTCCTAGCTGAGAACCTTGACAAATATTTGACTGAAAAAAATCTGAGGTCATTCATGGATAGCTCCCTTTCCTTCTCATTTCACACCATTCAGATACCTGCTGCTACCATCTCCATCCTTTTCTTAGCAAAAGCAAACTTCTGTACATGCACCAGGGATCTCATTCTAGTTCAGCAGATTGCTCCTTTCTATCATCCCCACTCTCTCATTTATCTTCAAATTCACTCTATCTACTGGCTCATTCTTAAAAACCCTACATTTAACCCATCCATCCTGGCTATCTCTTTTTTTCTTTTGTGGCTAAACTTCTTGAGAAGGTGGAGGCCATTGCACATCGTCCCAGCCGATGTCTTGCCACTGGACTTAATTGACTGTGGAGTAGAGAGTGAGGCAGATGACTTTGCACAGCCCTCCCTCACTTAAGTCCAACTCCCCTGAAAGTCAAGACATCACACCCTTGGTTTCACTGGTTCTCTCTGAGAATGAAGGGAGAACAACAACCTGTGTGTCATACTAGCTGATCCCTGAGGACTCAACTGAGCTGTTCCATTTGGGCAATGCTGCTATTTCCTCCCTCCACTTCTTTCTCTTCATCTCCCTCCCCTATTTTCCTCTTCTCCCTCTGTCCATGTGTAAAGTAATATCCTTATATTCAGCTTTGATTGCTTATATTTTGCAAGATTCCTTGTGTTTGGACTTTATTTTTTTCTTCCACATTTATTTATTCTATAATTTTTTTTAAAAGCTAAAGCAATTAGCTCTTTTGTCTCATGTAGTTTTCATCCCTGGTGTCTTGAAATATGTCTCTGATAAACCAGGCTTTGATAAAGTCCACTGAGATCCAAGTAGAGCTACTTGACTATGCCTTTAAACCCAAACCACTTTGGCTCTTTATTTTCTTGATTGTCTGCCTCAGTTTCCTTAACTGTAAAATTTGGGTGGGGGCAGTTATTGATAACATTTCCTTTTTAGAGTTTTTCTGAAGACTGTTTGGGACTGGCATTACAATTGCTAATTTGCTACTGAACTGATTATTCCCTAGTCCTAGTTAATGACTTCCTCTCTAGGACTCCTTCCACAGTCTCATCATTCTTCCTTTCTCGCTCCGAACACATTTTCAGCCATTGAATTACAACCTTCTCCCTCCATTATTTCAGTCCCTAATTCCTTGAGTCCCCTTAATATCCTTGGTCTTGAAGTGCCTGCAGCTCTTAAATTCCTTAGCCCAGTTTTGGTGCAGACATCTTTTGTCCATTCAGAATCCTGAAGAATTACAGTTTCTAATGATGACCTGATCAGAGTTCATATTTTATACTCATTTGGAAGTATCTGATATTGTGAGAGCTTAGTTCTTACAAAGACAAGAGTTTAAAAGCTGGTCCTTTCTCTACAATAATAGTGATCAACTTTTTGTTAGATAAAGTGGAAACTGCAAAACATTTTACAGATATCATTCAAATACATCTAATAAGAATTCTCAGAAATAGGTGCTACCACTTCAGTAGGATTTACTATTGCCATTTTAAAGATGGGGAAACTAAGTATCAAAGAGCTTAAAGGATTTTCCCATAGTCACAAAGTTAATGCCACCAGGGGAATAAAGGCCCAGGTCTGTTGATTCCAACTCTCTATCTACTACCTCATCTCTGTTCCACTTACCAGTATACCTCCCTCCATTGCAAATTCACAGACACACACTTACTCAACCCCCAGCAGACCCGAGAGATTTTCCAGCAGTCATCTCTCAAGCCATCAGTCTCTCTGGTACATTTCCTCTGAAATGTATTGAGTGGGGGAGGTAAGGGAGTAGAAAATTTTAGTATTGTGGAGTCACATAGAAGAATGGAACCTTGGAGATGATGAAGTCCAAAATTCCCCCCACCCTACCACTACATCCCCCTCCATGTTCACCCCAATATACACATTTTATCATAAGAAAAATAGAAAAAAGACAGAAGGAGATTTATGGAGGGTCACACATATTATTTATGACATTACCTACCTTGGTACCTCAGAGAGCTCTTCTGGAGTGGGAATGGATTCTGTGTTCTACCTAAAGTGAAAATTAAAATTAAATTACAGACAGCTAAGTCAATGGGTTTGAAATTTTGGGAGACTATTGGGTAGGGATGGGTCAGGTGACAGGGCTGGTGACAGTCATTAAGTAGGTGGAGTTGTAGAACACTATCTGAACCCCAGAGACATGGAAGAAATCTTTGAATGGAGGCTGGACTGTTAGCAGCCCTGCTGTAAATGTGGGGATGAGCTGGAGCCAAAGGCTGTTGTGAAGGGAAAGATGAGGCTGAGGAAAGAGCAGGGTGGTTGCACACGGCAGTATCAAGGACAGTCTCTGAGGGTGCCTTTGACTTGAGGCCCCTGGTGCCATGGATTATTCTCCTGGTAGATAAATTTCCTGTGACTCTCTATTTCCTGTTTTTGTTCTTTGATGAAGTAGCCTCTGCTATGTGACTGGCCATAATTAGCTGGGCTGAGGGAGTAAGCAGCAAGGAGACCAGGTCATGTGGTATGGGATGTGGGGAGACAGAGACAAGTTCAGCTGCTCATGCAAAGCCACAAGGTGACCCTTGGAATTCTGGAATTAAAGGAACAAAGAGAGGACATGAGCACTTAATGAGTAGCTACTATGCCCAACACTGTGCTGAGTGGTTTAAAAATATTATCTCTTTTGATCCTCACATCAACCTTGGAAGGTAGATATGATTATTATTGTCTCTATGTTATACTTGAGGAAACTAAAGCACATAGAGGTTAAATAACTTTTCCAGGGTCCCATAGTGAGTAACTGTCTGAAGTTGGATTTCAACTCATGTGTTCTGACTTCAGGCCCAGCATTCCATCCACTGTACCACCTTGCTGCCTGTAGAAGGGCAGTTGGCTCTGGGGAGCCAACTGGTGTAACTGATGCTGTGTGTTGGGAATGAGTTTCAAGGAGGGGGCATTACAAAAGTAGAATGATTTTTTTGGCAACAATCATGGGCATCTTATGCTCTACTCTGGCTGGAGAACATTCCACTGAAGAATAGGGACCTGAACTCACTCAGAAATTTCTGGAATACATACTCTACATTGAAGGACTCAATATTTGTAATGAAGCAGCATTCTCATGGTAATTATGTTGGCCTCAGAGGCACAGGGATGTTTCAAAGAGGATTGGCCACTGAGCCTGGAGGAACAGCCCATTCAACAGATTTTAAATGGAGAGAGAACGTCCACTGTTGCTCCTTTCTTTCTCTCTTTTTGGCTTGTGCCTTAGCACTCACTCTCCTTCCGGGAATTCTCATGAAAAAGTAAGAAGGGCATCTCCTAAACCCTGTCACTTTGTCAGCAATGGTAACTGTTCACATATGACAGCATTAGTTGCCTAGACCTGTCTGAGACTCGTTCTTGGGATCCTTCTGCTTCATGTTTCTATGCCTGAGCAAAACTGACCAAAAGTGGTCATGATATTGGCCTTTAGGTCATTCTGGAGCTCTTAGTTGGAGCTCATTGGCAGCAGAAAGAGTTTTCTGCAGTCACATCTTGGTCATAGAAGATTACCAGTGATAGGAGGTTGAGGCCAAACTCTGGCAGACTTACTAGAAGACATGGGACTGGAGGTAATTGTTTGGACAGTTCAGAGTCAAGGAAAAAGTGAAACAGCTCATTAAAATATCAAGCTCCTGAGAGAATATCATTGAGTTATGGGTTATATTTAATGTCTTAAGTCTTTTCCAGTGGACACGTATAAGACTTGTCATTTTTGAGCATTTTGTGGAGGAAACAAATAACAATCCTATACTGACTGACATTTTATACTAATTCCATCTTTACTTCCTTTTGTGGAGACCCTAGACATGAGGTAACTGAACCTTTCAGCCCTTCTCCTTGTTCTATTCTTTGCATTCATTTGTCCCTCACAGAGGCCTCTCCCAAAACCCAAGAAATTTTTTATTTTGAAATAGTTAGGGAAGTATCAGTCCTTGATCCACTATCCTTGATCTAGCAGTATAGTATGCATGTTCAGGATTGTGTATGTGATGGAATGCTGTAGCCTAGCTAGTTGGGCTTGGAGATCAGATACCACAGTGCTTTTACACCACAGACAGGATTATAATTACAAGCTGAGCCTTTGCTCTGGCCTCTTCCAGTGGACCCAATAAAAGGTCATTTCCATGACACATGTGCTCTGATGCCTTGTTAAAAGGCACCCACAACTGGAATCTCTCATTTGATCCCTTACTCCCCATTACATTAGGGAAGAGGAGGAACATTCTTTCAAAAAGGATTGACCACTCAACCAGAAGGACCTATTTAACCTTCTAAACATTTAGAAGGTTTAAAAATTTAAACAATCCTTTCTCCATCCCCCCATTCCCTTTGAGTTTTTCTCTTGGAATTACTCTTTTTCAGACTTTCAACATAAAGGGGGGAGAGGGAATCTCTCCTTTTACTTCCTTTTCAGTAATAGCTATTGTGGGTACGTGCAGGTGGCACTGTGTGCAAGTGCTTGCATGAGATCGAATCTTCAGTCCTTAATTCCTTTTTTTTTAAATTTTTTTACGTGAACACACTTGATGGACCAGAAAACATGAGATGGATGGGGACCACCTCATGAATTCACGTGCTTCACAGTCATTGAAAGTTCCCGGTACTTGTTGGCAGGAAGTGTTTCCTACAATGATGCTATTTCTTCAAGACTTGACCACCAACAGGAGGATGGGTCATGCATACCTGGTTAGCCAGAGGAAGCTGCTCATTCAACATGAAGATGAAATCCCTGTTCAACAGATCTGTAAACCTTCTGGATGTCTTTTCCTCCTGGCAATTCATAGTAAAATTGATAGATAACATAAATCCTGCAAGTGTCTGTTGATAGCTGCCTTTGTTATGGGTTTCTGTTTCATGTTTTAAGTATTTTGTCAAAGCGTACTTGTACCTTCTCTGCTTTAGGTAGAAGGTCCCTTTGTGAAAGAAGAAATAAATCACTATCCTAAACAGAATATTTAGTACTTTGCATACTGAGAAATTATTAGAAAGGATCTTGTTCATGCATTTGTGATGGATGTCCCTTGAGATGAACCATACCCTAACTTTGGTTAAGAGGTTTGCTCTGGAGTTCTGATTTAGTGTAGGGTGTACTAAGCCAGAGAGCATAAGACAAGACTGTTCCCATTTCTTTAGAGATCATGCTGGTTTAAAGCTAGGACTGAGGCTTCCTCATGGAAGAATGTCCCCCCAACAGCCCTGTGACATAGGCTATACTGAAATAAATCAGTGTTTATTTGGTATATATTTTATATTCTAGGCAATAGGTTGTATATAGGGGGAACACAGAGACATGAATAGAATTATTCTTGCCTTCAAGGACCTTATAATCTACCTGAGAGAAACAAATGTACCTATATACAAAATAGCAACAATGTAATTTCAAGTGTGGCATTTTGAAAGCAGCCTGGAGAGAAACTAGGCAGAGGAGAGGAAGGAGAATATTTCCAGCATGAGGAATCACCGGTGCAAAGGCATGGATGGAGATGGCAGAAGGAGTGCCACATAGGAGAAATAACAAGAAGGCCCCATAGATTGGGGTCAACTTGTAAAAGACTTTAAATACCAAACCAAAGAGTTTATATCTAATAGTAGAAGTGAGCCAAAAATTTTTATGGAATAATGGAGTAACATGGATAGACCTGTTTTAGGGAAACCACTTTGGGAGCTATATGGAGGATGCTTTGGAGGCAAAGGAATGAATTGGGAAGCCCAATTGGGAGACTGTTGC